>JAVIAB010000117.1:47713753-47798753 GCA_032433765.1 Megaustenia siamemsis | reverse complement strand
GTAGGTTCCAGTTCATGACCCCCCCCCCCCCCCCCCCCACTCATCTAAACGTACAGCAGTTGTTGGCTGCTTAAGAAAAAGAAGAGGACGAATTAAAAAGAAAAGGGTAAGACAAAATTGAAGAAAAATAGACGTGGCAGAAGTAAAAAGAAATCTACTAAAGTGAAGAAGATAAATAAAGAAGTATAAAAAGTAACAGAAGAAATGGAAAAGAATAAGTGGAAAAACAAGCAGAATCAGTGGAAGAAGAAGCAGAAGATTAAGAAGAATTCAATAAAACGAAGTGGAAGGAGAAAAAAGTAAATCAATTTGAAAAGTGAGCCATGATAGCTTAGTTGTTAGTGAACCGGACTACAAAGGACAAGAGGACGGGTTAGATCATAATAGACAGCTTCCATGTTCACCCAGCCTTAAATCGGTACCTGATTTAATTTTGAGAAAGTAAAGTAGCACGGGCGTTATACTGACCACATTACCCCAAAAAATCATGTACCGAAGGTCTGTACAAATGATGGTCACTAACACCATATTCCCTATATGCCGCGTCGCGTCACGGGTCACTTTACTTTTTTTTTATGAAAAAAGGGAGAAAAAAAGAAGAAGAGGAAGTAGAAAAAGAAGAAGAAGGTGAAGAAGAAAAATGAAATACTAGAAACAGTCAGTAAAATAAACTAAGAAGAAGAAGAAGAGGAAGAAAAAGGGAGAAGAAGAAGAAGAAGAAAAAAGGGAGAAGAAGAAGAAGAGGAAGAAAAAGGGAGAAGAAGAAGAAGAAGAAAAAAGGGAGAAGAAGAAGAAGAGGAAGAAAAAGGGAGAAGAAGAAGAAGAGGAAGAAGAAGAAGAAGAAGAAGAAAAAAGGGAGAAGAAGAAGAAGAGGAAGAAGAAGAAGAAAAGGAGAAGAAGAAGAAGAAAAAAGAAGAAGAAAAAAAGAAAAAAAGAAATACTAGAAACAGCCAGTAAAATAAACTAATAATAAAAGAGACAAGATTTATGAAGAAAGAGGTACAGCCAGTGTGTGAATCTACGGCATAAACATATTGTCTCGTACCATCTCATTTATTAACCTATATGTCAGTTTTGTTGACATTTTATTTATCTTTATCTTTCCAACGATTCGTCTCATAGTTCATGACAGCATACATCTCCCGAATTCTTCATTTTGTCTCCCTTTTCTAATATCTGTATCTTAAAAAAAGCAATTGTCTGTCTCGCTTTTTATCTGTTTCCCTCGTGCTTGCTCCAATTTTTACAGCCGTGGCACAGCCATAAACACACACCGACATAGGCAAACAATCATATATATGTTCACACACTCTGAAGGAAAGCCACTACAAAGAAGTTAAATCATGGAAACGCGAGTCAGCTAATCAGCGAGATCGACATACCAGAGATTGCTCAAGGTCGACATATTCATTTCTGCTCACAGGAGACCCTTCTTTATCTGTCTTGCGTTCGCGTGACAACCACGAAGGAATTGTCGTCTACGCTATCTGCACTTAAAGGACGTTAAGTGGGCACAGATACGTTGTGTTGTTGTTTGCAGTATAGTAGAACTGTGGTATGTGCACATATTGTGAGCCGCGATAGCTCAGTGGTTAGTGAACTCAACTACAAAGGACAGGACGTCGGGTTCGATCCTAATTGACGGCTTCCGGGTTCACCCAGCCTTAAATGGGTACCGAAATTCTACCGGAAAAATTAAGCGGCACGGGCGTAATACCGACCACATTACCACAAAAATCATGTGCCGAAGTTCTATAAAATCTGTGGTCACTAGCACCATTTTCTCTTTGCGCCACGTAGCGTCACGGTGCTCTTTACTTTTTTTTTTACTGTGTGCACATATTGGCCCAAAGCACCGACTTCAGCATGACGTTTTTAAACACCGGATTGCCTCCCCTCTTCGATGTCTTCTCACTTGGCCAAACTGAAGAGCCTGTTTCCTGGAGCACCGCTGAGAGGTTAAGAAGATTCTTGATCAGCTCTAATTCGTTGGTCCTGACGCACGCAGTCAGTTGTGGGTCGCTGATCATCTCAGCTGCTGGTGGGAGCATTGGTATTCGTCCCAAAGAAACAAACATAAAAACTAAGAGTTACCGTTATTGATTACTAGAGCGTATGATATATGTTGACATAGAGAGTTCAATAAGTATCATTTCCGTTCCTTCTGCCTGCGCCCAACAACTGCACCGTTTCACTGTTCATTTCACCGACGTTAAACTGGAAACATTGTGAAATGTTTTGCATTTAAGAAAAAATGCCATAAATCGCTTCTTGGCCAAATATATTCGGTTTAGCATAACATTTTTAGCCTACTGAAAGTCATCTAGGAAGGGAAAATACAATGTAAAAGAGGCAGAGACATACCAAGACTAACGTGTTTGAGTGACATAAAAAGATGGACAAGTCAGCCTATTGCAAACTGCACCATCAAAGCAAGAGACAGAGAGGAATGGCGCTCCTTAGTAGCCAACCTCGATGCGGAGACGACACTCAATAATGACAATGATTACATTTTTGGGACACCAATTTGCCTTTCAACTCGTTCACTTTCTTGCTTGATCAAATTGATTAATCTTTTTTCCTGATCCATTGTAGGGAGATGGGATAAGATCTTGATCAGCTGTAGTTCGCTGATCTTGAATAAGTTAGGAGATATAGAAGGAAGGTAATCACTGCTCATGATCATTGATTCCGATGGAAACAGTTCAACAAAGCTGATGCACGTCTTGTACCGACTCATAGAAACAGTTCAACAGAGCTGATGCACGTCTTGTACCGACTCATAGAAACAGTTCAACAGAGCTGATACACGTCTTGTACCGACTCATAGAAACAGTTCAACAGAGCTGATGCACGTCTTGTACCGACTCATAGAAACAGTTCAACAGAGCTGATACACGTCTTGTACCGACTCATAGAAACAGTTCAACAGAGCTGATACACGTCTTGTACCGACTCATAGAAACAGTTCAACAAAGCTGATACAAGTCTTGTACCGACTCATAGAAACAGTTCAACAAAGCTGATACACGTCTTGTACCGACTCATAGAAATAGTTCAACAGAGCTGATACACGTCTTGTACCGACTCATAGAAACAGTTCAACAGAGCTGATGCACGTCTTGTACCGACTCATAGAAACAGTTCAACAGAGCTGATACACGTCTTGTACCGACTCATAGAAACAGTTCAACAAAGCTGATACACGTCTTGTACCGACTCATAGAAACAGTTCAACAAAGCTGATACAAGTCTTGTACCGACTCATAGAAACAGTTCAACAAAGCTGATACACGTCTTGTACCGACTCATAGAAATAGTTCAACAGAGCTGATACACGTCTTGTACCGACTCATAGAAACAGTTCAACAAAGCTGATGCACGTCTTGTACCGACTCATAGAAATAGTTCAACAGAGCTGATACACGTCTTGTACCGACTCATAGAAACAGTTCAACAAAGCTGATGCACGTCTTGTACCGACTCATAGAAACAGTTCAACAGAGCTGATACAAGTCTTGTACCGACTCATAGAAACAGTTCAACAAAGCTGATGCACGTCTTGTACCGACTCATAGAAACAGTTCAACAGAGCTGATACACGTCTTGTACCGACTCATAGAAACGGTTCAACAGAGCTGATACAAGTCTTGTACCGACTCATAGAAACAGTTCAACAGAGCTGATACACGTCTTGTACCGACTCATAGAAACAGTTCAACAGAGCTGATACACGTCTTGTACCGTCTCATAGAAACAGTTCAACAGAGCTGATGCACGTCTTGTACCGACTCATAGAAACAGTTCAACAAAGCTGATACACGTCTTGTACCGTCTCATAGAAACAGTTCAACAGAGCTGATGCACGTCTTGTACCGACTCATAGAAACAGTTCAACAGAGCTGATACACGTCGTGTACCGTTACATTTAACCCAAGTAACTCGAGTCGAGTAGCGGTGACTACTTTTATTGAGCAACATTTATGTGTAGAATATATGCTCGTTCATTATCGCCACATCTTCGTTATCGTCATCGTCTCCTGTCTTGTCTTAACGAACTCTGTTCATTGTGTCACATTTGGCAACAAAAGTATTTTACATCTTTTAAGACAAAACATAAGACCTCATTACAACATATTTCTGGGCCAAGTTATGCCTTCCCCTTTCAATATCTATTCCCATGGTCAGGATATCTAGTCTACATTCGGGACAGCAATATAGAGGCAAGCCTCCCCTCCACAAAACCAATTCCAATAGTCGGAATATCAGTCAATATTAAGGACAGCAAAGTGGAATTAAAACTTCGATCTTGTTGGCTCACTTTGAAGCCTGAAGCCAACTTTGATTCATGAGCTGATTTCTGCACATTTCTCTCTTCAAAGTTATGCTTCTTTCTGTTTTAAAATGCGTTTTTCGTGTTCACTGCTACCAATTGTTTCTCACTATTGAATCCCACCTAACGAATAGATAACTTCCTTCTAGTACTGCCTGAACACATTTTCTCAACTGAAACGCTTGACGTCAACAGCGGATATAGTTTACAAATATGAGATCTCTCCGGGACGAAATTTTCATAACAAAAACATCTTCAGTAATTCAAGGATCTATGAAAAGGTTCTTTAACCAAACAAAACTCCTTAATCCTTGTCCTACTCATGACAAGCTATGAACAAACATGAAGCTGTCTTTTTTCCCGGACAATTTAAACATATTTGTTTACATGCAGAGGTTGATTTCTCTTTTGTTTTCAATGTTGTGAGAGCGAAATAGATTACTTCATCATCATCAAGTACCGGGCCTGCTGGTGTAGGTGATCATGTTTCTCCATAATTTTCGATCAAGACAGTTATTTATCATTTCTGTTGTTAACCTTCTGCCAAGCCATTCTCTGACCAACTGTCTGTTATTTTTTCTCTTTGCCTCCCTATCTCTTCGTCCCTCCATTTTCCCAGTTGTTACAATATATTCCAGTTGTTCTCTTCTCATTACATGGTCAACAAATGATGATTGTTTCTTCCTAATATTGGAAATTAGCTCTCTTTTTACTTTGGCCTCTTTCAGAACATTTTCATTACTCTTCTTAGCTGCCCATGGTATTCTCAACATTCTTCTGTAAAACCACATTTCTACAGACTCCAGAGAGTTTCTTGTCTGTTGTTCTATTGTCCATGATTCACATCCATATGTTAAGACTGGCTCAACATAACATTTAAGAACTCTTTTAAATAGATTATCTAAAATTAATATTTACATAATATGTCCTTGTCTCATTTTGTGTTCGGTTCAACGAGTGTATCTGGCATTGCCGTGAGTGAGATCGCTGGTGTATGCGTCACGTATCAGGAACACAATAATCTATAACTAAGCAGATATTGAACATCTAAAAGAAATATAATTATTACATACAATCGCCCTTTCTGTTTCATCGATTCGTTCATTTCATTGGGGCTTTGGCACAGCAGAAACATTGTTGCACTAATGTCGCTTTACAGCAATGGTTCTCAAGTTGTTGACACAATACCCTTTTGTAGCTCATTTCTCATCATCATGTACCCTGCCGGTTGGCGTAGGCGGTCATGTCCCTCCACAATCTTCTATCTACAGTGCATCGTATCAGTTCTGTTTTTGACTGTTTTCCATGCCATGACCCCAAGCTATCCAGTATTTTCTCTCTTTGTCGTCCGCGATCTCTCTTTCCTTTTATTTTTTTCCAGTTGTAACCAAGTACTCCAACTTTCCTCTTCTCATGATGTGCCCGAAAAATGTTGATTGCTTCTTTCTGATGTTTTTTAAGAGCTCCCTTTTTGTGTTGCCCTCTTTGAGAACTTCCTCATTTGTCTTTTTATCTGTCCAGGGAACTTTCAACATTCTTCTGAGAAATACCATCTCTGTGGCCTCTCATTTCTATAAAACATATATTCACATTCCTACTTGACACGCAAAAAATAACGGCTGAAATGAGGTTAGCTGGGCAAGTGGTTCGTATGCCAGAACACAGGCTACCAAATAAAATGTTGGCCTGACAAAAGGGACAATATCAAAAGATATTGACTAAAATAAATGATTCAGTAACACGCTAAAATGTAACTTGTAGTTGTCGAAGGCCCTGGTATCACTACAAACCAACTAAAACCCATAATTGCTCAACCGTCCGTGCCAGTGGAAACATCTGAATTAACAACTCATCTCATTGAAGGATCCAAACAAAGAAATGCAGCTGCAGTCTTCATCATAACAGCACAAGCCAAAAGACATAGGTCGCAGCTGCACTGAAAGTGAACGCAGCCGAACTGTCCATCCGTCATAAGTAAAGTAAAGTACCTCCGTCACGCCAAGTGGCGTATAGGGAATACGGTGTTAGTGACCATAAATGTTACAGACCTTCGGCACATGGTTTTTGGGGTAATGTGGTCGGTATTACGCCCGTGCCGCTTTACTTTCCCAGAAAAAAATCCGGTACCCATTAAAGGTTAGGTGAACCCGGAAGCCGTCGGTTGGGATCGAACCCTACCTCTTGCCCTATGTAGTCCAGTTCACTAACCACTGAGCTGTCGCAGCTCCCTCCATCCGTCATACGATATCATATTCATCTTAAGCAATCAGAATATCAAAACAAAAATCCGGATGAAAAATACAGCTCCCGGTGTGCACAGAGCACTAAACTCATTAGCTCCGGCAGCAAGCCAGACTCGGAATATGAGGAAACTGCAACAAGGAACACTTTTCAGACTGACCCTCGGCGATTCCTGTCGTATGTGTAATGTAACTAAAACAATGAAATATTAATTCTAATATTTGATAGAATGTGGCTACTAAGAGCATGACAATCTATGAAAAAAGGGAAGCAATGACATCAACGTGAAGCGATTACTTTGCTTGTCAAACACGCCAGATCTATAACCTCATATCATCAGACATTTATGGGCTAGTAAGACTTCACTAGTCCTCACGGAACTCACACTAACGATGAAACCGCTGTCCTCACACAGGGATAGACGAACAAATCTATCTATCTATCTCTGTCTGTCTGTCTGTCTATCTTTCTATCTTGTCAAACTATCTACCTTTACCGATGGATGATCAACTACAAAAACTCTCTGTTCGTCATGCACCATTTATCCCATCTCGGAGTTCTCCCGGGAAGTGGAGGGACCTATATGACTGGAGAACAAATACTACATGCCTTGATTCTTGGAGGACAACAAATTATCCACTTGCGATCCACTGTCATTGGGAGAACATCATTGCTGGCAGCAACATCACGTCAACTATCGGTGTCATTGGAGCAACACTGATGGCCTCCACCAGCTTCCGTCATCCCTCTCTGTTTTCAGTCGCTGTTGTAAACTGACAAAGCTTGTCCATTTTAAAAATATGATATCTTCCCATCTTTTCTTCTGTTATGAGGGTTTATTCCCTTATCAGTTACAGGTCCCTGAGTTATGATTTTTGAAAAAAAAAAATGAATTAATGGAATACATCGCCGCATGACTGAAGTTTTTTTTTTTTATGGCAGTCAGAACTCGGATAGACAATAGGACATTCATGGACAGTAGGACATGTATAGACAGGATGGACACGTATGGAAAGTAGAACACGTAGGGACAGTAGAACATGTATAGACAGTAGAACACGCATGGACAGTAGACATGGATAGACTGCAGGAAATACAGAGACAGTAGGAAACGACTAGATAATATGAAAACATAGACAGTAGGAAACACATAGACAGTAGGAAACACACAGACAGTAGGAAACACAAAGACAGTAGGAAACACATAGACAGTAGGAAACGACTAAATAGTAGGAAACACTTGGACAGTATGAAACACACAGACAGTAGGACACGCATAGAAACATCCCATAAAGATCCATTTATCGTAGATTGTATTTTTTTTTCTGTAACTCTTCTTCGGGTAGTTAGGGTGGGGAAAAATCAGACGGATTGACGTAACAGATGACGGAAGAGCATATTTTTTGCATCTTTATGTCAAGACCTATATTTCAATACCTGGACAAAGACTTTAGGCACTCCGATCACTTTTCTTATAACACAGGGCCTCATGCTTCTTCTTCTTCTTTCCTTCCTCATCTGCCTTTCAGCGTCGAGGGCAGATATAATTTGCGGTCTTTTGCTCTTCTGTTCGCCTCTGCTGCTGTTATGTTTCCTAGTGCTTCTAATATTCCATCGATCCATCTTTTTCGTGGTCGACCCTTGGGTCTGGTGTTCTCACAACGTTTGTTGAAGGCTTATTGTGTTGTGTTTTGATCTTTCTGCCTTGTCACGTGGCCAAACCATTTTATCTGTTGTTTCCTTATATATTCTATGGCAGGGGCTATTCCTAGCTTTTTTCTCAGTTCTACATTTCTGATCTTATCTCTTAGACTGTTTCATGTCATTCGTCTAACACATTTCATCTCTGTAGAATTTATTTTTCTTATTGTTCTTGCATCTAGGGTCCAGCTCTGGCATTGGTAGCACAACGTTGGGATGAAGATTGTATTGTATAGTGCTCGTTTTGCCTCCACAGTTATTTCCTTGTTGGACAATAGTGGTGATAACTCTCCAATGATTTGACAAGCTTTGTTGCATCTTGATTCTATCTCTGCTGTTTGAGAATTATTGTTTGTCACTAAACTTCCTAGGTATTTGAATTCCTCTACTTGTTTTAGTTGTCTGCCTTCTATATTTATGTTGTTCTGTTTATTTTTGGCGACATTCATAACTTCTGTTCTTTTGATGTTGATTTTCATGTTGTATTTTGTGCCTGAACTGTTGAGTTTGTTTAAGTGTTCTTGTAGGTCTTCTATTGTTTCATGTATTAGTGCCTGATCGTCGGCAAATAAAAGCTTGTTGATCTCTTCTGTCTCTGAGGGGTTGGCTAGCTTGCATATATAGTCCATGTATGTAATAAACAGTAGAGGGGACAGTACTCACCCCTGTCTTACACCTGATCTAACTTCGAAGTGGTCTGTGTAGCTTGCTGCTGTAATGAACAAATTTCCCTCCACGCCCTGTTAGACGTTTCAGGAGTATGATTTTAGTGACCATGCTCCTTCTCCAGCAATATTTTAAGGTGATGTGGTCGGCATCACGCCAGAACGCCTTTAATTCCCATCATAATCGCCGATACCTATTTTCTTACGATGCGTGAACCCCGTAGCCTTGTCGATCCAAAAAAATGAAAGATCCACCACTTTGAGAATTGAATCCCGACCCTTCTGATGATCAGGAAGCGGGTACACTCAGCATTCAAGCCATCGAGTACATTCAGCATTCAGCCATCGATTACACTCAGCATTCAGCCATCGAGTATACTCAACATTCAGCCATCGAGTACACTCACCATTCAGCCATCGAGTACACTCACCATTCAGCCATCGAGTACACTCACCATTCAGCCATCGAGTACACTCACCATTCAGCCATCGAGTACACTCACCATTCAGCCACCGAGTACACTCACCATTCAGCCACCGAGTACACTCACCATTCAGCCATCGAGTACACTCACCATTCAGCTATCGAGTACACTCACCATTCAGCCATCGAGTACACTCACCATTCAGCCATCGAGTACACTCACCATTCAGCCACCGAGCACACTCACCATTCAGCCATCGAGGCTCCAGGATATCATATTAACATATAAATACAAATGTATACTGTTCAAGTCGGTGTCTTTTACCACCATAACTATTATTAATTTTTACTTACCCCTGAAAGTCTGGGCTCTTTACCCAGAGGCTCTTGTATTACAATTTGAGAATCAGGGGGCTTCGGTAGCCTAATTAGGAAAACCACCCGATTGGACTACCGACGTTCGGACAACCCATGTTCGATTCCCGCTGGGAGCAGTGTGAATTGTACTCATGGTTGAAAAAAAAAAATACATCCACGGTCGACCCAGCCGTTGGCAGAAATAGGTACTAGGGTATTACTCTGGGAAGGTGAGGAATGTCGCCTCGCATCGTGAGTTTCGATGCTTGAAGCGACACTATCCAGAAATCTCCGAACATTTCTGGATAGGCGGCCCAGCACATATGGTTGGAATTTGAGAATCGCTGCCCTAGAGGGCTAGAAGATTCACCGGAAGCGAGTCAGTGCTGGCGAATCAATAAAACATTTGTTGTCTCTGAAATAACCGAAGCTCGTGCGGGTAAATAACACTAACGTTGCGTGAATTGCATTGTCGGAACAGCAGATCATAATTTATCAAAGTCGAGTAAAAGTGACGTTAAACCCTCAATGTGATGTCGACTCATCTATTAAACATACACCACTAGCTGTAGATTACCCCGAATTTGGCTAGACTGAAAACGTGAAGAGAATAGGAGTTCAAGGAAGAAAATTGAATTAATATTTTACACTTCTTTTGTCTGTCAGTGTTACAGTGTAGCAGGATAGTCAGCAATAGAAAATGAGAATGTATGAAGTGTTGGAGTTTTATAGTACAGGAAAGAGGCAGGATTAAAAAAGTGAAAATAAAGATAATTAAATGTGTAGGGTAGGAGAGTGGATGACGAAATTGAGAAAGATGATAGAGGTGAAAACATGCGGGATATTGGTGAAGATAGAAGTGAAAACATGCGGGCTATTGGTGAAGATAGAAGTGAAAACATGCGGGCTATTGGTGAAGATAGAAGTGAAAATATGTGGGATATTGATGATGATAGAGGTGAAAACATATGGGATATTGGTGATGATAGAGGTGAAAACGTGCGGGATATTGGTGACTATTGAGGCTAAGAGATACGGGATATTGGTGACGACTGAGGTGAAGAGATACGGGATATTGATGACGACTGAGGTGAAGAGATACGGGATATTGATGACGACTGAGGTGAAGAGATACGGGATATTGGTGACGATTGAGGTGAAGAGATACGGGATATTGGTGACGATTGAAGTGAAGAGATACGGGATATTAGTATCGATTGAGGTGAAGAGATACAGGAAAAAAGGGAAAATAAAGATATTTAAAAATGTAAGGTAGGAGAATAGATGACGAAATTGAGAAAGATGATAGAGGTGAAAACATGCAGGATATTGGTGAAGATAAAGTGAAAACATGCGGGATATTGGTGATGATAGAGGTGAAAACATGTGGGATATTGGTGATGATAGAGGTGAAGAGATACGGGATATTGGTGACGATAGAGGTGAAAACATGTGGGATATTGGTGAAGATAGAGGTGAAAACATGTGGGATATTGGTGAAGATAAAGTGAAAACATGTGGGATATTGGTGATGATAGAGGTGAAGAGATACGGGATATTGGTGACGATAGAGGTGAAGAGATACGGGATATTTGTGATGATAGAGGTGAACACATGCAGGATATTGGTGATGATAGAGGGGACGAGATACGGGATATTGGTGATGATAGAGGTGAAGAGATACGGGATATTGGTGACGATAGAGGTGAAGAGATACGGGATATTGGCAATAAGTGATAGTGAGATGAGAAACAATTAGATGGAGCTAATCTAAAATGTAAAAAGCGAGAGGCACTTGGAATGAAGACAACAAAGAATACAGACGAGGGTGGTTATTTGGTGTGAGACTCCAGGTCCGAGCTTTTGAACAGCCAGGATATACTTTAAGAACTGGAAATAATTGTCATCATAATGTTGGACTGAAGAACAGGAGTTTATAGAGGAAAGGGCTATAGTAATTTTTACTAGCAAGGGGCAATCTATCTGAGATAGCTTAGTCACGACATAGAGCAATGATGATGGAGTTAGATTGGTAGGAGGCTAAGTGACTGGTGGATAGTTTAGTGCATAAGTCATGTAAGGAATTTGTAAGCGAGATTCCAAGGTCGTGAGTATCAATATTTATAAAGGACCAGCAGATCATAATTTATCAAAGTCGAGTAAAAGTGACGTGTACTCGATGGCTGAATGGTGAGTGTTAATGAATGAACTATCATCAATAGCCAGCAAAATTGGGCTTGAGGTCAATCATGAAAAGACTAAAGTCATGAAAAGTTTAATTCCAACAAGTGACAAAATATACATGGAAAACAAACCAGTAGAAGAGATCGATCACTTTATCTATCTTGGAAGTCACATTGATCGAGAAGGGGATACGAGCAAAGAAATTAGAATCAGACTGGCTAAAGCAGCAATGTCTTTCAGAAGCCTTGAAAAGTTGTGGAAATCAAAACTCATTAGCACAAACACAAAACTTAGGCTATTCAAATCAAATGTACTATCAACCCTTACGTATGCGTGTGAAAGCTGGAAAACAACAAGAGATATAGAGACAAAGTTGAACGCATTCGAAAATAAATGTCTAAGGAAAATACTTGGTATAGAATGGAACGAATTCAAAACAAACGAGGAAATTAGAGAAATCGCCAATCAACCACTAATATCTTCAGTAATAAAGAAAAGACGATGGTCATACGTTGGACATGTGATGAGAAGAGATAATAATCGAATAGCAAAGCAAGCCCTCATATGGGAAACAACAGGTAAAAGAAAAAGAGGAAGACCCAGGGAGACACTGAGAAGAACATTGATGAGAGAGGCAAGAGCAGCAGGAATCGGCTCCATCAATGAGATAGAACTGCTTGCACAGAACAGAGACAGATGGCGAGATTTGATAAAATATCTTTAAAAGAAAACTGCTAGAACAAAAATTCATATAGGAGAAGGTGTATCTTGGTCTACGCCCTATGGGCCGGTTACGGCTCGAAAGGTCAATAGATAGATAGATTATCGATTGAATAATAAAAAATAAAAATGTTCAACGCAAATGTTAAGTCGGTCTTGTTATATGGCTGTGAAACATTGAGAACAACAAAGTTGACAATCACGAAGATACAGACTGTCATTAATGGATGTTTATGCAAAATAAAAGATTGGATTTGGCAGGACAAAATCACTAACATAGAATTATGGAAATGTGCCAGTCAAATTACCAGTGGATAAAGAGATACAGCAAAGACGCTGGCGTTGGATAGGACACACACTACGGAAGCCAACTGAGAGTATTACACAACAGGCACTTTTTTGGAAACCCCAGGGGAAAAGACAAAGAGAAAGCCCAAGGAATTCTTGGAGAAGACAGATAGAAGCAGAGATAAAGATGATGGGGAAGACATGGAATGATCTTAAAAGAATGGCAAGAAACAGAACGACTTGGAAAGTGTTTGTTGAAGACCTATGCTCCACTGGCAGCTGAAAAGCAGAAGTAGAAGAAGATTATCGACTGATAGTAGTGTTAGTAGCTCCTACTGAGAATCACGAGCTGAGCAGTTTAGTAATGTAATGAAGCTCATCGTGAATTAGAAATTAAAGTTTGCTTTAGATAAGAACAGTGATTCAATGTTAACGCATAATGGAGGAGAAATTAGCAGAACTGAATAAAATGCCGTTGAGTGGCATGGGTACTCGTAGAACTGTTCATTGTAGATATGTGTGACAATAGTGTTCATTGTAGATATGTGTGACAATAGTGTTCATTGTAGATATGTGTGACAATAGTGTTCATTGTAGATATGTGTGACAATAGAGTTTATTGTAGATATGTATGACAATAGTGTTCATTGTAGATATGTATGACAATAGTGTTCATTGTAGATATGTGTGACAATAGTGTTCATTGTAGATATGTATGACAATAGTGTTCATTGTAGATACGTGTGACAATAGTGTTTATTGTAGATATGTGTGACAATAGTGTTTATTGTAGATATGTGTGACAATAGTGTTCATTGTAGATACGTGTGACAATAGTGTTTATTGTAGATATGTGTGACAATAGTGTTTATTGTAGATATGTGTGACAATAGTGTTTATTGTAGGTATGTGTGACAATAGTGTTCATTGTAGATATGTATGACAACATTGTTTATGAATAATTCTCTCGTGGGATCTGTTTGTTTAGTATAGTACATCCATTAATTGTTGAGAACAAATAAAACGATACCATAACACAAGTTATGAGTTATGAAGCGGATACAGATTTATTAATGAAGTAGCAGACCAGACGAAATCCTGGTAGAGGTCCGCCATATCTATTTAATGACTCGAGGTCATTGGCAAAACGAAATCCTCATTAAGAGACGATGCAAGCATAATTTTCATTACGTAAAAAAAATATAAAGAGCCCCGTCACGCTAGGTGGCGTATGGGGAATATGGTGTTTGTGACCATAATTTTTATAGACCTTCGTCACATGATATTTGGGGTCATGTGTTCGGTATTACGCCCGTGCCACTTTACTTTCCCACAAACAAAAATCCGGTACCCACTTAAGGCTGGGTAAACCCGGATGCCTCTTGTCCTTTTTAGCCCAGTTCACTAACCACTGAGCTATCGCTGTTGTCAATTTTCCTTACATCATCATCATCATGTGCCATACCGGTTGGCGTAGGTGATCATGTCCCTCCACAATCTTCTATCCACAGTGCATCGCATCAGTTCTGTTGTTGACTGTTTTCCATGCTATGACACCAAGCTGTTCAGTATTTTCTCTCTTTGTCGTCCGCGATCTCTCTTTCCTTTTATTTTGGCAGTTGTAACCAAGTATTCCAACTTTCCTCTTCTCATGATGTGCCCGAAAAATGTTGATTGCTTCTTTCTGATGTTTTTTAAGAGCTCCCTTTTTGTGTTGGCCTCTTTGAGAACTTTCTCATTGGTCTTTTTAGCTGTCCAGGGAACTTTCAACATTCTTCTGAGAAATCCCATCTCTGTGGCCTCTAATCGTCTTTTCATTTGTTTGTCTACTATCCATGATTTGGTTCCATAGGTCAGAATTGGTTCTATATAGCACCGATGAACTCTCTTTCTTATTTTTATTGACATAGATTTGTTGCATAAGATATTTTTCATTTTCTGAAATGCTATTTTGGCCTAAAGCTATTCTGCTTTTTATTCCCGTGGTGCATCTTCCATCCGGTGTTATTATTGTGCCCATGTATTTGAAACGTTGCACTTGTTTCAGATTTGTTTCGTTTATTTTTAAGCTGCATGCTGGTGATGATTGTTTCTTCGATATAACCATTACTTCTGTTTTCTTACTATTCAGACTGAGACCTTTCTTGTTGCTTTCTTTTAACCAGGGAAAAAATGCTAGTGATTTTAGACGGACCTAATAATCTTTCATCTATGCAGTACAAGGACTTTATCACAGTCATTGTACTGCATAGATGAAAGCTCGTTTATATTTAAGAACCCGGTGACATACTCTCTTAAAAGTGAGTACTTTCTTATTTTAATACAACTTTGTATGCAATTAACATTACAACCGCGTCAACAATTTTACCAATTTAAATTGTAAATAATCAATTAATTTAACAGTTAGTATAAAAATTAAATGCAACGAAGAACAGACAGTAAAACTGAAACTACTGAAGCTATGTATCTTCCTAATAGCAACACATGATTGTTAATTATGGGTCAATACTTGTAATCAATAATGAAAAGAACTGATTCATTCACAAATAAAATGCCACAGAAACATTCTTAAGTTACAATGATAATGAAATTGATAATGAAATTGATAATGAAATTGATAATGAAATTGATAATGAAATTGATAATGAAATTGATAATGAAATTGATAATGAAAAAAAGCAACGAAGACATGCTAAAAGATGTCAACACTAAAGATAACTGGCATATAAACATCTAAGAGAGGATATTAAAATATCATTGTCGTATCGAAAGGCCGGGGACTGTTTGGTCTCAATGCAGGATGCCGGTCTCGATAAAGAGAGGATGTGAGTTCAAATCCCGGATCCACCTGTTGGGATTTTTATTTGAGATTTCTCTGTGCGGCAACCACATCTGGACTCAGCAGGAAGGTTCGGCTTGTCAATTACTCCTTGACGGAAATAATATGAGTACATCCTAAGACGGAGTTATCTGACTAAGCGGCGAGGTAACCCTGTATATACGGCTACCATTGGAAAAACGGATTAACGCGTAAAATGCAGTTTCTAGTCTCTAAGGACTTTGCCAGAGGTTAAATCTGGCTAATTATATATATATAGTTCTTAAATGTAATGTAGAGCCAGTCTTAACATATGGATGTGAATCATGGACAATAGAACAGCAGACAAGAAAATCACTGGAGTCTGTAGAAATGTGGTTTTACAGAAGAATGTTGAGAATACCATCAGGCAGCTAGGAAGAGCAATGAAAATGTGCTGAAAGAGGTCAAAGCAAAAAGAGAGCTCATTTCCAATATTAGGAAGAAACAATCATCATTTTTTGGCCATGTAATGAGAAGAGAACAACTGGAATATATAACTGGAATATATTGTAACAACTGGAAAAATTAAGGGACGAAGAGATAGAGGGAAGCAAAGAGAAAAAGACAGACACCAGACAGCTTAAGAGAATGGCTTGACAGGAGGTCAACAACAGAAATGATAAATAACTGTTGAGATCGAAAGTTGTGGAGAGACATGACACCTACGCCAGCAGGCCCGGTATTTGATGATGATGATGTTATATATATCGAAGGGCACAGTGGGCTGAAAAGAACAATAATTGAAGGTATTGCTACTGGATAACGAGACAAGGGCAGACCAAGAAAAAGTGTTTTTCCAGACATCAAGAAGACCTTGAACATGACAACGGAAGTAGTTGGAGATCTGACTAGAGAAAAAAATTCTTTCAAACGGGTTGTGGTGAATGCAACGTTCTGTGGGAGATCTAACTGGAGACAGTTTCTTTCAGTCCGACTGTGGTGAATGCAATGTTCTGTGGGAGATCTAACTGGAGACAGTTTCTTTCAGTCCGAATGTGATGAATGCAACGTTCTGTGGGAGATCTAACTGAAGACAGTTTCTTTCAGTCCGACTATGGTGAATACAACGTTCTGTGGGAGATCTAACTGGAGACAGTTTCTTTCAGTCCGAATGTGATGAATGCAACGTTCTGTGGGAGATCTAACTGAAGATAGTTTCTTTCAGTCCGACTATGGTGAATGCAACTTTCTGTGTAGACACTCAATGTGATGATACGTTTTACTGTTCTTCATCGGCTCATTTAATTTGCATATTGTGGACAAAAGATGAGAGATTCAGTAATAGAGTGGCAGTTTGTAGAAATGGCGATGAAGTGAACATGCGATTGACTGCAGCATAGTCCGATAGATCTGCTGAAAAATGGGAAAAATAAAAAAAGTAAAGAGCCCCCGTCACGCCAAGTGGCGTATAAGGAATATGGTGTTAGTGACCATAAATGTTACAGACCTTCGGCACATGATTATTGGGGTAATGTGGTCGGTATTACGCCCGTGCCGTTTTACCTCACAATAAAAAAATCAGGTACACATTAAATGCTTGGTGAACTGGAAGCAATGGGTTGGGATCGAACCCTACACCTTGTCCTTTGTAGTCCAGTTCACTAACCAATGAGCTATCGCGGCTCAATGAAAAAAATTGGTATCTGTGTCTATATTATGGGGGGGGGGTGGTTGTAAATAACAAGAAGAAGTAGCACTGTCCCCCTGCTCTACCTCACGTAGAGATGCTGTGGCCGGGCCATAGGGAGTATATTAGCTTGTCCTGCATGACGAAATGTAATACTTCACTACCTTAGGACATGAATCTGTTACGAAGCTCCGTTTAGTATATGTGGGAACATGGGATACACGACGGTTTTAATTATATGAGTCAGCATGTATGGACATCGAACCAAAGGTGACTAAGACTCTACTCAATCTATATATCCTAGGGTCGAGAGCAAGCTAATCAGCTTGGTCAATATAAGTACAGGTTACCTCCCTTGCCTCGCTGGAAGGGTTGGGAATTTGGTAAATGACCTTGGCATATTTTTGGATGATGTGGTCGGCATCACGCCAGGCAGCCTTTTTTTGTTAGAAATATACTTGATTTCTATTTTTAGAAGCTGGATGAACTCAGAAGCCTTATCAGTCCAAAAAATAAATCCGTGACGTTTGGGAATCAAACTCGGACCCTTTGATCAGGACGCGAGCACACTAACCACTCGACCACTGAGACTCCTAGTTTGGTCTAGATAGGAGGTAACTGAAAGGAAAACCCGACCTGAAAACGAAGACAAGAAAAAGGTCAAAAGACTGAGGCAAAAAAATCTCAGTCATCGTACCCTACTAAATGTAAACGACGCAGACAACGCAGTTTTCAAGACTATTAACGGATACCCTGATATTTTATCTATCTATCTATCTATCTATCTATCTATCTATCTATCTATCTATCTATCTATCTATCTATCTATCTATCTATCTATCTATCTATCTATCTATCTATCTATCTATCTATCTATCTATCTATCTATCTATCTATCTATCTATCTATCTATCTATCTATCTATCTATCTATCTATCTATCTATCTATCTATCTATCTATCTATCTATCTATCTATCCATCTATCCATCTATCCATCCATCCATCCATCCATCCATCCATCCATCCATCCATCCATCCATCCATCCATCCATCCATCCATCCATCCATCCATCCATCCATCCATCCATCCATCCATCCATCCATCCATCCATCCATCTATCTATCTATCTATCTATCTATCTATCTATCTATCTATCTATCTATCTATCTATCTATCTATCTATCTATCTATCGTCCTTTCGAGCTGAAGACGGCACATAGGGCAGAACCACAATCTCAAAAACAGAAACCTTGCGTGCCAAAATGGCACATATTGCAGAGATCACTGCTTCTAAAATCTATGACTGTTTCCATAACAATACTTTTTACACTGACAGCTTGTCAAGCATCGATCAACCTCCTTATTCGCCTCTTACAACATACCTGGAAGGTCACAGTGTCACTATTCTTTACTTCCCTCATATTGAGACCCCGTAACACACAGGAACCCTGATATTGCTACTGCCCAATTGTGTTAAGGGTTTTTTTAATATAATTAATGATACATTTACCATAGAACTTTGCTTAATGTTTTCTTTTTTTAAAGCATGACACAGTCTGCATGAATTGCATGCAACCCATGTATATTTCATCATCAATCACATTGCGCCCTATGCGGGCATGTCTCTTCACAACTTTCTACCTCTCAATTATTTATATATTCACCTGTTAATTTTCTATCAGCCAGTCTGTCGAAGTGTGACAGTGTTTTTATCGGGTTCTCTCTATCTCTTTTTCTCTCAGTGTTCCTATATGTTCCCGCTGTTCCATTATTATTTCATAACCAGAAAAAAATTATTATTCTTCATTGCTCATATTGTTGGTAATAAACTGTATTTCCTTGTTATTCCTTTTAACTGATTATTGTATTTTTAAAAGTCTTCTTTGAATTCTAATGTTTGTTACCTCCACAGATTGTCTCATCTATTGTCTGACTGTTCACGATTTACTTCCATATGTAAAGATTACCTTTTGATAACTCTGTAAAACTCGTTTTCACATTTCCATTAGCCAAGATAGAACCTCGAATTTACGTCCTGCCTGAGAGCAGCTCTATAGCTCGTTTCAAATCATGTGCCCAACTTCAAAACGCTATTACTCTCTAACCGTTTGTTAAAAACTTTTGAAATTTTCCAAATGTTATTAGAATGCAAAAGACCTTTTAAATGTATATTTAACAAATATCATTCAGCTGCAGTTTTCTTAAGGCGGCGATATTTCTTTGATGTTTGTCAAAATTGTAAATTGTGAAGCCCTAAAGAATAGAAATTACCGTAGTTGCTGGTCTATGATTAATTTTCACTAGGTAAAGGCGTGGCCGTAATGGGGAAATAACCTAATAAGACAAAACACCAGGAGAATTATTGTCTGCTCAGTTCGAGGACGGCTTCGCCGCTGAATGAACGGAAATGGAACACACAATGCCTCGTGTTTTCTACAAGTGTCTAATTGTGTCAGAAAGCCCACGTGGAATGCGTGCAAAAACGTCAATTGTACCGTATATGGATTTTTAATCGCTATTTTTAACTTAAAATACTGTAAACATTAAGTTTTGACTACATCAATGGGTCGTTATAAATTTATATAAATCAAATAAGCAACAATAATAACCAAATGTTTTTTTTAATGAAATTAATTCCCTGTTGGGTTCTAATCATTATAACTTTACAAGCAAATTTTGAAAAAATTACAAAAAGAGATTAAAAAGATATCGATTTTAAAATTTGGGCACATGATTTGAAACGAGCTATAGACAAGCTACAATAGAGGACAGGGGAGCTTATCGATAGAGTTGCAATGTAGTAGGGGAGACAAACCCGCTCTCCAAAATAGGTGGCGTCACAGTCAGATGTTCTGAATCCATAAATATCAAATATACTCTTCTTCAACATTCACCCTTTAAAGTGAGGGTTAATGAGTTGTGTCGCTAGTCTACGTCACGCCGCCATATGTGTGTCTCTTGGCCAAAAACATGTGTCTCCGGTTTGAACAGACTACTAATTGCTTAGAAGCTTTGTCCGGACAAGGTCATTTTGGCCTGCTCTTTTCCACGTTTAAATGCCAGAGCTCTTTAACGTACGCAGAGTGCACACGAGACTTCATGTTTCTGTTGTCGCGTGGGCTAGACATGGCATCTCACTACCCAGAGACAGTAGGAAGATAAAACCACGAAGAGAAATGCTCACCTCTAGTGGTGAATTTCTAACCCGGGAACTTCCTGTCCACACTCCTGTTATTACCCAGTCCACCAGTAAGACGCCGATTCAAGTCTCATAACGTTTTACCTTTACTAGCATGTAAAGATCAACATTGTGGCACATGACCACAAGTAACAAGATGTAATGAAGAAAATTACAAAGAATATTACATTCTAGGATTAATTAATTAAAAGAACGGGTTCTGGACCGTGCGACTGAGCGAGTGCACGTGAGTCTAGACCATCCACAGCATCGACTTTCAGGGACAAAATCAACAATGACAACAAGAAATATTCAGATGGCACAACCAGAAACAAGAAACTCAGTGGATGTATAAGAAGACTTATCAACCAACACAGAATTGGAGTCGTTAATCGTTGGACACTGTGGGACAAGCTGAGGAGGGGATCAAGGAGAGCACCTATGGACATGTTCGGAGTGCAATGATGATGACCCGCAAATAACTCAAATAATTAAAAGATTTTAAAATCAGAGATGCAGCGTGATAAGAATCCTTTTTCCCGATTGACGGCGAAAAAACGAAGACTTGACAAAACTCCGCAGGAAATAGATGTTAGAACAATCAATAACTTACACGCACGATTTACTCGTTCCCGTTGCGCAAGCTGGGCATGACAAACGTCGAACAAGGAAAAAAATGAACACGCGTTGGCTTCAGGGCTTCATTTATTTTATGTTTACAATTAATATGTGTCAATACCGGTGATAATATCATAATAGCTCAATGTAAATTATGGGCTTTTCATTTATTAGCATGGGAAAGTCAATAAATTGTCCTCGTATCTTTTGATATACAAGGCCGCCAAAAGAGATAGAAATGGTTCTCCGTTCAGATTCAAATTCTCCAGCTCTCTCTAAATGGGAACATTTTCTTTATGCGCTTTTTGAATATTTCTTTCGTTTCGTTAATTATACTTTCTACGCTGTTGCTTCTCTACATTACATTTCATGTTAAATACTCATCGTTAGATAAATATATAAGTAAAAAAATGTTTTAAAAAATAGAGGAGGGGGCAATGGGTATCATTCAGTTTATACAATTCGGAGGTACGTAAACCTGATGTGTGAAGGGAGACCGAAATGTCTAAAAAGGTAACCAAGGAGGTAGAGATAGATAGATAGATAGAGAGAGAGAGAGATAGAGAGAGAGAGAGAGAGAGAGAGAGAGAGAGAGAGAGTACGAAATCAGAATGTTGGGGTGCAACAAGCCCACAATATCCAAAAACTTTGTCAAATCAGGTTTCGATGAGTACGATTCCAAAACCATCGTTAATGTACCGGTAATACATGAGAGGAGGGTGACTAATGAAGGAGGAAAGAATTTGGTGTTCCAGGTAGCCTATGAATAGGCAGGCATAGCTAGGGACCATCTTGGTGTTCTAGGTAGCTCATGAATGGGCAGACACAGCTAGGGACCATCTTGGTGTTCAATGTAGCTCATGAATGGGCAGTCACAGCTAGGGACCATCTTGGTGTTCAATGTAGCTCATGAATGGGCAGTCACAGCTAGGGACCATCTTGGTGTTCCATGTAGCTCATGAATGGGCAGGCACAGCTAGGGACCATATTGGTGTTCCAGGTAGCTCATGAATGGGCAGGCACAGCTAGGGACCATATTGGTGTTCTAAGTAGCTCATGAATGGGCAGTCACAGCTAGGGACCATCTTGGTGTTCCATGTAGCTCATGAATGGGCAGGCACAGCTATGGACCATCTTGGTGTTCTAGGTAGCTCATGAATGGGCAGACACAGCTAGGGACCATCTTGGTGTTCCATGTAGCTCATGAATGGGCAGTCACAGCTAGGGACCATATTGGTGTTCCAGGTAGCTCATGAATGGGCAGGCACAGCTAGGGACCATATTGGTGTTCTAGGTAGCTCATGAATGGGCAGGTATAACTACGGACTATCTTGGTGTTCTAAGTAGCTCATGAATGGGCAGGCACAGCTAGGGACCATCTTGGTGTTCTAGGTAGCTCATGAATGGGCAGTCACAGCTAGGGACCATATTGGTGTTCTAGGTAGCTCATGAATGGGCAGTCACAGCTAGGGACCATCTTGGTGTTCTAGGTAGCTCATGAATGGGCAGGCACAGCTAGGGACCATCTTGGTGTTCTAGGTAGCTCATGAATGGGCAGTTACAGCTAGGGACCATCTTAGTGTTCTAGGTAGCTCATGAATGGGCAGGCACAGCTAGGGACCATCTTAGTGTTCTAGGTAGCTCATGAATGGGCAGACATAGCTAGGGACCATCTTGGTGTTCTAGGTAGCTCATGAATGGGCAGGCACAGCTAGGGACCATCTTGGTAATCTGTGTAGCTCATGAATGGGCAGACATAGCTAGGGACTGTCTCGGTGTTCTAAGTAGCTCATGAATTGGCAGTTACAACTAGGGACCGTCTTGGTGCTCTCGGTAGCTTATAAATGGACAGTAATCTTGGTGCCTGTCCATAGTAACACCACTAGACTAACTAAAGAATCGACTGTCGAATTCAAATGAGTTGAGGGATTAGACTAGTTCAGTCAGATGAACATGGGCAGAGCGGGAACCAAAGTTTGGTTCCTCCGTTCCAAGAAAAACCGGAGAGATCGGAGCCATCTTTGTGAGGTGTAGAGATGAATAGCGAGCATACATCACAAACAAAAAGGCGGTACGTTTATCAGGGCAAGGAGAGAATGCGGAAGATAGAGGGCGTGGCTAGCATCATTAACAAAAGAGGGAAGGCTCTGGACAATAAGTTGGACGACATTGCACAGTAAAACATTGTATTAACGTCATCGTTGACGGTTGGAAACAAACTGATGACGATCTTAGATATCACCTGTCAGACAAAATTATGATCACCTTACCAATAACAGATTCTGCAAATATTAGAACTGCAAGTCTTGCAGTCGTTATGAACTATGCACGTATGTGTCACGTGATCTCTGCAAATATTAGAACTGCAAGTCTTGCAGTCGTTATGAACTATGCACGTATGTGTCATGTGATCTCTGCAATTATTAGAACTGCAAGTCTCGCAGTCGTTATGAACTATGCACGTATGTGTCACGTGATCTCTGCAAATATTAGAACTGCAAGTCTTGCTGTCATTATGAACTATGCACGTATGTGTCATGTGATCTCTGCAATTATTAGAACTGCAAGTCTCGCAGTCGTTATGAACTATGCACGTATGTGTCATGTGATCTCTGCAAATATTAGAACTGCAAGTCTTGCAGTCGTTATGAACTATGCACGTATGTGTCATGTAACCTTACTTTTATTCTCTTCCCTCTTTTGTCGTCCAACTTCAACATTTTCCAATGTCGTCGGTTTATTCATTGTCCTACACCTTCAGGCAAAATGTCCCACTCGTTTCTACTAATAATGAAAACACTCATACATTACATATCTATTGAAATATTGGGTATTACAGACACATGTGATATATCTGAAATCTTCATCTATTTGCTTCTTTCTGAATATTTTCCTTACAATATTTGCTTCCGCCATTCAATTCTTGACCAATCTTCTAGTTTGTCCTAGACATGTATATGTTCGAATGTTAAGAGTAGACAATGTGGATGGAAGTCTAATACACTTGAATGGAGTATGTTACCTTATCCTGCTATGTGATGTTAATGGAGTCTAAAACACTGGACGGAGTATATTACCAAGCCCTGCTATGTGATGTTAATGGAGTCTAAAACACTGGACGGAGTATATTACCTTGCCCTGCTATGTGATGTTAATGAGTCTAAAACACTGGACGGAGTATATTACCTTGCCCTGCTATGTGATGTTAATGGAGTCTAAAACACTGGACGGAGTATATTACCTTGCCCTGCTATGTGATGTTAATGAGTCTAAAACACTGGACGGAGTATATTACCTTGCCCTGCTATGTGATGTTAATGAGTCTAAAACACTGGACGGAGTATATTACCTTGCCCTGCTATGTGATGTTAATGGAGTCTAAAACACGGGACAGAGTATGTTACCTTGCCCTGCTATGTGATGTTAATGAGTCTAAAACACTGGACGGAATATGTTACCTTATCCTGCTATGTGATGTTAA
Source organism: Megaustenia siamemsis (assembly GCA_032433765.1). NCBI lineage: Eukaryota > Metazoa > Mollusca > Gastropoda > Stylommatophora > Ariophantidae > Megaustenia > Megaustenia siamemsis. The sequence continues at coordinate 47,774,074 of JAVIAB010000117.1, read as the reverse complement.
TGAGTCTAAAACACTGGACGGAGTATGTTACCTTATCCTGCTATGTGATGTTAATGGAGTCTAAAACACTGGACGGAGTATATTACCTTGCCCTGCTATGTGATGTTAATGAGTCTAAAACACTGGACGGAGTATGTTACTTTGTCCTACTATGTGATGTTAATGAGTTTAAAACACTGGACGGAGTATGTTAGCTTGTCCTACTATGTGATGTTAATGAGTCTAAAACACTGGACGGAATATGTTAGCTTGTCCTACTATGTGATGTTAATGAGTCTAAAACACTGGACGGAGTATGTTACCTTATCCTGCTATGTGATGTTAATGGAGTCTAAAACACTGGACGGAGTATATTACCTTGCCCTGCTATGTGATGTTAATGAGTCTAAAACACTGGACGGGGTATGTTAGCTTGTCCTACTATGTGATGTTAATGAGTCTAAAACACTGGACGGAGTATGTTACCTTATCCTGCTATGTGATGCTAATGGAGTCTAAAACACTGGACGGAGTATGTTAGCTTGTCCTACTATGTGATGTTAATGAGTCTAAAACATTGGACGGAGTATGTTACTTTGTCCTACTATGTGATGTTAATGAGTCTAAAACACTGGACGGAGTATGTTAGCTTGTCCTACTATGTGATGTTAAAGAGTCTAAAACACTGGACGGAGTATGTTAGCTTGTCCTACTATGTGATGTTAATGAGTTTAAAACACTGGACGGAGTATGTTAGCTTGTCCTACTATGTGATGTTAATGAGTCTAAAACACTGGACGGAGTATGTTAGCTTGTCCTACTACGTGATGTTAATGAGTCTAAAATACTGGACGAAGTATGTTAGCTTGTCCTACTACGTGATGTTAATGAGTTTAAAACACTGGACGGAGTATGTTAGCTTGTCCTACTATGTGATGTTAATGAGTCTAAAACATTGGACGGAGTATGTTAGCTTGTCCTACTACGTGATGTTAATGAGTCTAAAACACTGGACGGAGTATGTTAGCTTGTCCTAATACGTGATGTTAATGAGTCTAAAATACTGGACGAAGTATGTTAGCTTGTCCTACTACGTGATGTTAATGAGTCTAAAATACTGGACGAAGTATGTTAGCTTGTCCTACTACGTGATGTTAATGAGTCTAAAACAATGGACGGGTATGTTAGCTTGTCCTACTACGTGATGTTAATGAGTCTAAAACACTGGACGGAGTATGTTAGCTTGTCCTACTATGTGATGTTAATGAGTCTAAAACACTGGACGGAGTATGTTAGCTTGTCCTACTACGTGATGTTAATGAGTCTAAAATACTGGACGAAGTATGTTAGCTTGTCCTACTACGTGATGTTAATGAGTTTAAAACACTGGACGGAGTATGTTAGCTTGTCCTACTACGTGATGTTAATGAGTCTAAAATACTGGACGAAGTATGTTAGCTTGTCCTACTACGTGATGTTAATGAGTCTAAAACACTGGACGAAGTATGTTAGCTTGTCCTGCTATGTGATGTTAATGAGTCTAAAACACTGGACGAAGTATGTTAGCTTGTCCTGCTATGTGATGTTAATGAGTCTAAAACACTGGACGGAGTATGTTAGCTTGTCCTGCTATGTGATGTTAATGGAGTTTAAAACACTGGACGGAGTATGTTACCTTATCCTGCTATGTGATGTTAATGGAGTCTAAAATACTGGACGAAGTATGTTAGCTTGTCCTGCTATGTGATGTTAATGGAGTCTAAAACACTGGACGGAGTATGTTACCTTATCCTGCTATGTGATGTTAATGGAGTTTAAAACACTGGACGAAGTATGTTAGTTTGTCCTGCTATGTGATGTTAATGGAGTCTAAAATACTGGACGAAGTATGTTACCTTGTCCTGCTATGTGTTGTTAATGGAGTCTAAAACACTGGACGGAGTATGTTACCTTGTCCTGCTATGTGATGTTAATGAGTCTAAAACACTGGACGGAGTATGTTACCTTATCCTGCTATGTGATGTTAATGGAGTCTAAAACACTGGACGGAGTATGTTAGCTTGTCCTGCTATGTGATGTTAATGGAGTCTAAAACACTGGACGGAGTATGTTAGCTTGTCCTGCTATGTGATGTTAATGAGTCTAAAACACTGGACGGAGTATGTTAGCTTATCCTGCTATGTGATGTTAATGAGTCTAAAACACTGGACGGAGTATGTTACCTTGTCCTGCTATGTGATGTTAATGGAGTTTAAAACACTGGACGGAGTATGTTAGCTTGTCCTGCTATGTGATGTTAATGAGTCTAAAACACTGGACGGAGTATGTTAGCTTATCCTGCTATGTGATGTTAATGAGTCTAAAACACTGGACGGAGTATGTTACTTTGTCCTACTATGTGATGTTAATGGAGTCTAAAACACTGGACGGAGTATGTTAGCTTGTCCTGCTATGTGATGTTAATGGAGTCTAAAACACTGGACGGAGTATGTTAGCTTGTCCTGCTATGTGATGTTAATGAGTCTAAAACACTGGACGGAGTATGTTAGCTTGTCCTACTATGTGATGTTAATGGAGTTTAAAACACTGGACGGAGTATGTTAGCTTGTCCTGCTATGTGATGTTAATGGATTTAAAACACTGGATGGAGTATGTTAGCTTGTCCTGCTATGTGATGTTAATGGATTTAAAACACTGGATGGAGTATGTTAGCTTATCCTGCTATGTGATGTTAATGGATTTAAAATACTGGATGGAGTATGTTAGTTTATCCTGCTATGTGATGTTAATGGATTTAAAACACTGGACGGAGTATGTTAGCTTATCCTACTATGTGATGTTAATGGATTTAAAACACTGGATGGAGTATGTTACTTTGTCCTACTATGTGATGTTAGTTATGCGCCAGTGTGGCTACCCGGCTCTTGCTACGGTTATGGGAGATAATCACAGATACCACTGTCATCTGCAATACATGTCTAAGGAGAGTGAGGACTTCTGAGCTGAAGTTATTTTCAGGGCCTTCTCTAGAGTGTAATAGGCGTGCTTCATTCAGGAGAATGGGTTTGATAGGTGGATCTAAGCACTATGGAATTGTCAGTTGTGTAATTAAAATGATAAATCGACTAAATTTATTGTTGATAATTTTAAAATATAAAATAAAAGAGGAAAAATAGACAGCGAAACTGCTCGGAAACAGACCTGTCCTTGTATGAAATACAAAATTATGGTTAGAACATTTCACATTAGAGCTATGGAAATAAAAAAGTTGATCTCATCCGCTTACATTCTGCCAATGATATCAAGCTTAAACCAGTGTCAGAATTTAGATACCTGGGAAGTATCTTTCAAGAGGAATAGTAAACACAAAGACAAAATAAACAATGTTTCAGAAATCAAATTCAGTTCCTTACGAAGTGTCGCAAAACACGCAAGGATGATATATTCAATTGTTTTCAAAATCAAACATCATCATTATCATGTGCCATACCGTCGAGGTAGGCGATCATGTCTTTCAAAAATCTTCTATCCACAGTACATCGTATCAGTTCTGTTGTTGACTGTTTTCCATGCCATGACATCGGCTCTGTCATAGGACACAGAACTTGAAAATTACGACAAGTGGAGACTTAAAGTCACGATTGTCATCACACGAGGCAGAATTATAAATGATGGTGTTTTACAAAGATAAGCAAGACTCGCATGCAAGAAACAACGCTATCACTCTTCAAGCGAAGCTTGTAAGTAAAGTATTCATTTCTGATCGCCACAACTGTTCAAGGTCTCCAATAAAAATCTCCAGTTCCACTCAAAGTTGGATCAACCTAAAAGCCACTTGTTTCAAAAAATAAACTCGCCGTAGTTTATTTTATCAAAACGTAAAGAGAAACAGATTATGGAGTACAACCATCACATACTACCACCACAGCTGGCAATTTTCCCCCATAGCATTGGAATGGTTAAGAGACAGGTATATTGACAACTTGAGAACAACCCCGAAGTTGCACGTGTTAGCATTATCCATCGTTACAGACCGAGCCAGGAATAGAAACATTTAGCTACTCACATGTGTTCTCTAACGTGTTTAAGACACAAAAAGAAACGAGATTATATCCACCACCAGCAGAAACCGTCAATGTATGGAACACAAATATTTAAGAGCACTCTAAATGAAGGGAAACAGAAAAATAACAGAACTTTACAATTTAAAAAAACACGATGAAAAGGGATTCTAAATACTGGTATGGTCAACAATGTGTATTTCCATCGGAGTTAAAATAAAAAAGTTTACCAAAAAAAAGGGAAGAAAGAAAACTAAAGGGGACTGCTCTGGACATGCGACTTTATTGTCCACTTCCATGTAGAAGCCCAGAATCTGGATAAAAACAGGAATGAGAAATGCAGCAACAGTCTTTACGTTATCCAAACAAAGACAACACAAACGATAAGCTATCTACAGAAACTGATGTACTTAATAAATAGAATTGAGAAATCCAAATATTCCCAAAAGGGAAGCAAAAGTCATAAAGTATTGACAGAATCGGAATTTGAAAGGCAGAAGCTGTGAAATTATCAGAAAGTAGATGGGCAATATTTGAGGCTGGATTTTGGACAGAGACGCCAAACTCTTAGAAAATTTATGGGCAATAAGAATTTATCGCGCCAAAATACAGTAGATAAAACGAGTGATAATAATAAATATTAGTTTTATTGTGCATGCGCATTACAGAAACAAGCAAATCGAACCTTATTTGCCAGGGAGAAGGGTGTAGTTTATAACTACAATGTATTGAGTCTGTGATATAGACAGTGACATCATATGGTGTTTGTAGTTTGCAGAACGTTGCACTCATCACTGTCCATCTGAAAGAATCGATCTCTATCCAGATCTCCCACTTTATGGTATGTTCAGGGTCTCTTTGATGCCCTTAAACCACCTTCTTCTTGGTCTGGTCTTGTCTCATCTTCCTGGATTCAATTCTTCCATTGTTCTTCTTTCCAGCCCACTGTGTCTTTTAGACGTGACCATAGTGGTTTAATTTCCTTGTAAGATGTTCTTTACAAACCGATTCTATTCAATGTTCAGGTCTTTCAATATGTTTTCATTATCTTTTTAATTATTCAAGGTGTCCAGTGACAATGATCATCTATCTAAAATACTAGTCAAACATTGTAAAAGATTGCCTCCACGTCTTCAGGGGAGCATAGTGTTAGTGTCAGAGTTAGTCATTGGCAATCGGTACATTCTGTATGGATGATGTCGGCCTCATGTCAAGTCACCATATTGTTCCAGAAAAATATAATACTTATTTAAGACTGGGCGAACCTAGGAGCCGTTGATCGGGTTCGAAATGAAGCACTTGCTCTTAATAGTTTAGTAAAAAACTAAAAAAGTGAAAACTACTTAGATCTATTTTTTTAAAATAGAAGAAATGAAGATAAACAAAAACATTTAAAACAACGAAAAGAAATTAAATCAAATATAACTAAATTCACAGACGGAAGGAAAAAGCATTTTAAAACTAAAATTCATGAAGGAAAGAGAATTAAAAATCTTGTTATATGTTGCTAAAAGCGAAGCGTCTATGGAATAATGTGTTAATGTTTATAATTTTCCACCATCAGTGCATTGTCTTCGGTAATAAGGTCAGCAGTACGCAAGTACTGTCTTCCGTTTACAAGAAATAAATTGTTGATACCATTGTAAGACTTTATGAAACAAGAATCAACTCACAGAAGAAATGATAAGAAAAAAGACGGTGGGGTTGTATAAAACACACACTTCAAATGCCAACTATAAGCATTACCAGACAAGCTCCAACATGGAACCCATAGGGAAAGATTTAAAAAGGAAGACCCAGAGACACGTGAGGCGAAATCTGCAGATGAGATAGCAAATAGAAATGAGATCTGGAAACGATTAGAGACGACATCGAATGATGGAAAGATAGCAGAACTCTTGTTGATACATGAGCTTACATTGTACGTATAAAAATTGGGGATACATTGATTAGAACCTAGAAGTGCTCATCGATGTCTAACACGAACTTGTCCACACTGCAGGTTAATGAAAGTGAAATTTAAAATCTCAAATTCGCAGGGTCTGAATAAAATACAATAAAAAGTATAATTTACAAGGAGGAGAGGGAAATAAATGAAACAAATTAAATTCTAGATATATTTCAATCAGTAAGTTTACATCGCCTACCTACAAATGATAGCCTGTTATTTGTTTCTAGTTAGTTTCTGTCGGGCCAAACTTACAGCTCTCCACAAATGTATTTTAGCTGCCATTGCTGCATGATTGTGAAGCGATAAATAGCCTGGAAATGTTAAGATCTGAAGAGAGACAATTTGTGGTCGAGGAGATAATGTTCATGCCTTTCATAACTCACCGAGATGCACATTTTAGCAATTAAATCATCCCAGATGAGACATTCACTAAACGAATCCATTTTCTTTGAGTCTTCAAGCTGGCAAGCCAAAGTGAAACTAGAAAAAATCCTACTAGTAAAAACGTTTCTATAAAAAAATGTCATTTTCACACAAATTAACATAAGTAAATAAGGACACAAACCGGATTTCTTTTCACAAAATAACAAATATTTATTTTTATAAACTTTATGTTCGCACAAAAAAGACAACCTTTTTTTTTTAAACAGAACTTTCACAAAAACTTTCATTTCAAAATTCCAAGATAACAAGTTACCATTAAGATCACCAATCAACATACCAATACTGTCTCTAAAAATTAAATGAAATCTCTTAGTCTTGAGTCTCTCAGATCTCTGATATGAAACGTGAGCGAATTGATGACAGCTTAAATTGGAAAATGTGGCCACTACTTTCTTTTTCTTTCAATCCATGTAAGTTGGACGATTTCTATACTCAATTTACTTCTTTAAGAGACTTTTGAAAGTCATTAGAAGGACCTTTGAAGGACATTAAAAGGACGTTTGAAGGACATTACAAGCACGTTTGAAGGACATTAAAAGGACGTTTGAAGGACATTACAAGCACGTTTAAAGGACATTAAAAGGACGTTTGAAGGACATTACAAGGACGTTTGAAGGACATTAGAAGCACGTTTGAAGGACATTAGAAGCACGTTTGAAGGACATTAGAAGCACGCTTGAAGGACATTAGAAGCACGTTTGTAGGACATTAGAACGACGTTTGAAAGACGTGGATGCAACGTGTTTTAATTTATAGCAAGCTGCAATATCTTGAACTTTCGGCCCCACACATACAAATATGACCATGCAGCTAGTACAGACACTATATATTATGATCAACAAAAAGATGAATTGATTAAAAAAGAAATACAAAAATTATCATTAAATTATAATTTGCAAGATAACTGTAAAATAATACGCTAAAATGCACTCAGATAATGCTTAGAAGTCACAGCCTCTGAACTAGTGTGATGAAGGTGCAAGATTACAAATAATATCAGAAAATGCATCTCATATAGTTTCACATTGTTGCGGATGAGAAGCTCTCCTGTTCCCTTCAAGTCATGAGATATGCCGGCGGTAGCAATGTTACTATAGTCCGTTCAGAAATTCATAACCACACTTGAATTAGCTTTACGTGATAACCGTTTGTTATTTTGCTTTCAACTTTTGCATGTAATCTTATAATATTGATGTCGTTATAGAAATATTTTTTGCTCTGAGAAATTTGATCTAGTTTAAAAGTTTTCTTCTTTAGGCTATATTAAATTCACCCTGTTCGAATTTGACACCATTTTAGGATATATACATTAATTTGGTGCGGTCGTTCACGTAAAATAGTTTGGCTATTGCAGAAACACTAAGTTCAGGAAAATCCCGTGCACAAAACTGAATTGTTATTGAACGACATGACGCACCACGGCCTGGGCATTAATTACCGAAGGGAAGGCGTATCTTTATTAATTTTGTGAAGACTCAGTAGACAATTTGTTGACTTTAAATACCAACATTTATATCTAAATTACAATGAGTTTGAAATGCAAATTTATAACTATGCAAAAGGTTACTGTTCTACTATATCAGCACTTCCTTAGGGAATTCAAGATGGGACAAAGTGCCTACTGCATCAAATACAAAAGAGCAAATTAGGACATGGCTTGCGAATGAAAATGTCAAATTTGACGACACATATTTAAAACCCGAATTGTTACAACTTGTGAAGAATACGAATAAGAAAAAGGTGTACCATGTTGACAAAATCATTGAGAAATACGGCCACACGTGAAGTGAAGGAAATGCGCGAAAATGATTATGATATTGTTTATTTAGATGAAACTTGGATCAACGCTCATCATACAAATGAAAAGGAATGGCAGTTAGCAGATGGAAGTATTAAAAGATCAGTACCAAGCAGTAAAGGGCAACGTTTGATAGTTGCACATGCAGGTAGCAGACATAATGGGTTGTTGCAGAATGCTCATCTCGTTTTCATTTCAAAATCCATAGACAATAGAGACTACCACTCCGAAATGAATGGGCACATATTTAAAGACTGGATCGAGAAAAGTATCCTTCCAATATTAGATCGACCTTCTTGTCTGATAATGGACAATGCTTCATACCATAACGTAGTTAACGTAGAAGATAGAATCCCAACATCATCAAGTACAAAAGATGCAATCAAAACGTGGCTCATAAAAGAACACATACAAGTTAACGACAGCTACTTGAAACCCGAATTGCTTAGCCTTGTAAAACAGACACAACGTACAAAGATATTTAAAATAGACAAGTTAATTCAAGAACATGGCCATAGATGTTTGAGACTACCTCCATATCATGCACACTTAAATCCTATAGAACTAGTTTGGGCAAAAGTTAAAGGACACGTAGCATATACAAATAAAACTTTCAAATTATGCGATGTTGAGACACTTACAAATCAGGCTCTATCAAATATAAATAAAGACTACTGGGTAAAATGTGAGGATCATGTGTTACGACAAGAAGAGGAATATTGGAAAAAGGATGGTTTGTTGTTTGTTCAGCCGAAAGCAGTAATCGACCTATTTGACTCGTCTGATTCTGAATGATCATTACTCTGATTAAGTCTACAGATAAATGGTTTGATTTGCAAAATTTCCTAGTTGATTTGTTAAACAGTTTATTGTTCAAGACCACCCAAGCAATCAAAACTATGTTATAAGCAAACCAACAACCATTACTTTGAATGGAAGCCTGCTTGAGTCAGTACAGAAGTTCAGCTATCTTGGATCCACTATTACAGCCACACTTTCCTTAGATGAGGAACTAAATGTACGTATTTGAAAGGCAGCGACAACATTTGGGAAACTCACACCAAGAGCATGGAACTATATCAAATTGACTCTACGAACAAAAGTTCTATATATAATTTAAAATTTGTATACTTGCCACCCAGTAAAATTTTATGGACACGCCTATGGGTCATCGTTGCACTAGATTACTGTAAAACATTTTGATTAGGGTCAAAATAATAGTTACATGGGCAAAGATCAAAGGAATTCGCCGCTTTAAGAAAACCGTTATAGCTAGACATCGAGTAACACATATGTTCTCGTGATATGGACATTTTAACACCGTATGCCAAAAATCATGTGAAATCATCAAGAACTTTTTGAATTATAAATCATAACATCTCGGCAAACGATTCTGAACGGACTATAGAAAGGAACTACCCACAAGATAATCAAATTAAAGAAATATTAGAGTTAGAATAATATCTATATGTATAGGTGTATTATACATATATATATATATATATATATATATATATATATATATATATATATATATATATATATAGAATATATATAAAGGGGAAAATACAAGGTAAAAGAGGCAGAGGCAGACCAAGATTAACATGGACGAGTAACATCAAAAGATGGACAAATCAACCGATGACAACCTGCACCATCAAAGCAAGAGATAGAGCAGAATGGCGCTCCATGGTAGCCAACCTTCGTTGCGGAGACGGCACTCAATGATGATGAGAATAATATCGCCTACAGATCTCTGTAACTAGAAAATCTCCTGGAGGAAAGAAAACATTAAAGCATAATTTTGTATGTGGGTGGAGAAACAAAAAGCCTATTATAACGTGTGAAAAGATGGATTGTCTGTCAGAAAAACAAGAGGCAAAATGTGGAAGAATCCAATTGGTTTTTACACCGATAACAGAAATGTTAGGAACAGGTAGCGTAGGCAGACGAGCAGAGGAAAAATACATTGTTGGATAATCTTCTCAAAGGGTGAAGTCTGTCACAAATAATGTTTGTTAATGATATATTACAGGGGTGAAGTCTGTCACAAATAATGTTTGTTAATGATATATTACAGGGGTGAAGTCTGCCACAAATAATGTTTGTTAATGATATATTACAGGGGTGAAGTCTGTCACAAATAATGTTTGTTAATGATATATTACAGGGGTGAAGTCTGTCACAAATAATGTTTGTTAATGATATATTACAGGGGTGAAGTCTACCACAAATAATGTTTGTTAATGATATATTACAGGGGTGAAGTCTACCACAAATAATGTTTGTTAATGATATATTAGAGGGGTGTAGTCTACCACAAATAATGTTTGTTAATGATATATTAGAGGGGTGAAGTCTGTCACAAATAATGTTTGTTAATGATATATTACAGGGGTGAAGTCTACCACAAATAATGTTTGTTAATGATATATTAGAGGGGTGTAGTCTACCACAAATGTTTGTTAATGATATATTAGAGGGGTGTAGTCTACCACAAATAATGTTTGTTAATGATATATTAGAGGGGTGTAGTCTACCACAAATAATGTTTGTTAATGATATATTAGAGGGGTGTAGTCTACCACAAATAATGTTTGTTAATGATATATTAGAGGGGTGTAGTCTACCACAAATAATGTTTGTTAATGATATATTAGAGGGGTGTAGTCTACCACAAATAATGTTTGTTAATGATATATTACAGGGGTGAAGTCTACCACAAATAATGTTTGTTAATTATATATAAGAGGGGTGAAGTCTACCACAAATAATGTTTGTTAATGATATTTTAGAGGGGTGAAATCTACCACAAATAATGTTTGTTAATGATATATTACAGGGGTGTAGTCTACCACAAATAATGTTTGTTAATGATATATTAGAGGGGTGTAGTCTACCACAAATAATGTTTGTTAATGATATATTACAGAGGTGAAGTCTACCACAAATAATGTTTGTTAATGATATATTAGAGGGGTGTAGTCTACCACAAATAATGTTTGTTAATGATATATTAGAGGGGTGTAGTCTACCACAAATAATGTTTGTTAATGATATATTAGAGGGGTGTAGTCTACCACAAATAATGTTTGTCAATGATATATTGCAGGGGTGAAGTCTACCACAAATAATGTTTGTTAATGATATATTAGAGGGGTGAAGTCTGCCACAAATAATGTTTGTTAATGATATATTAGAGGGGTGTAGTCTACCACAAATAATGTTTGTTAATGATATATTAGAGGGGTGTAGTCTGTCACAAATAATGTTTGTTAATGATATATTAGAGGGGTGAAGTCTACCACAAATAATGTTTGTTAATGATATATTAGAGGGGTGTAGTCTACCACAAATAATGTTTGTTAATGATATATTACAGGGGTGAAGTCTGTCACAAATAATGTTTGTTAATGATATATTAGAGGGGTGAAGTCTACCACAAATAATGTTTGTTAATAATATATTAGAGGGGTGAAGTCTACCACAAATAATGTTTGTTAATGATATATTAGAGGGGTGTAGTCTACCACAAATAATGTTTGTTAATGATATATTAGAGGGGTGTAGTCTACCACAAATAATGTTTGTTAATGATATATTACAGGGGTGAAGTCTACCACAAATAATGTTTGTTAATGATATATTACAGGGGTGAAGTCTACCACAACTAATGTTTGTTAATGATATATTAGAGGGGTGTAGTCTACCACAAATAATGTCTGTCAATGATATTTTAGAGGTGTGAAGTCTACCACAAATACTGTTTGTTAATGATATATAAGAATTGTGTGGAAGCACAGTGCAGACAAGCAATACGCCATCACAATAGCTGTGTAAAGATGGCCGCACTGTTTCCATTATCCGTATAAATGAATATGTGAAACATACTGCAGTTCGTTGACAAAAGCTGTGGAGATATACAGTTGTTAAGAGACGTGATCACCTACGCCAGAAGGCATTTTTATGGTATTTATTCGGCACATTCTCGTCTGGCAACATTATGAACTGGGTAACGGATAACTTTCAGCGGAGGAAAAAAAATCAAATCAAATGAAATAATAATTACATTAGAGAAAGATTTTTGCTTGGTGTTGCGCTGATTTATATCTTGTGTCCTCCCTTCAAACTCAGAAGCAAAAAATCCAAAACAAAGAAATTGGTCGGAATCCTCTAATAAGCGATTGCAGACGAAAGGTGATCGCCGTGTCCATTAGGACACTAACCGAATTACAACGGTGATGGTCCTATAATGCAGAGAGAAAAAAAAAAACAAGCAAAGAAAAAAAAAAGACAGAGTGCTTCCCCTTTCAAACAAATCTTAAGTCCCAAACTATTGTCATAAAAGAAGTTGCAGCATCTGGTCAGATACACACACTCAAACACAAACACACACACACACACACATATATATATATATAGTAAGTAAAGAGTAAAGAGACCCGTCACGCCAAGTGGCGTATAGGGAATATGGTGTTAGTGATCATAATTTTTACAGATCCTCGGCACATGATTTTTGAGGTAATGTGGTCGCATTACGCCCGTGCCGCTTTGCTTTCCCAGAAAAAAATTCCTGTACCCATTAAAGCCCTGGTGAACCTGGAAGCCGTCTACCAGGATCGAACCGACCTCTTTTCTTTTGTAGTCCAGTTCACTAACCACTGAGCTAGTACTGCTTCCTATTTATAAATATATATATATATATATATATATATATATATATATATGATTTATTAGGGTTTTTTTTCGTAATATTGTCCGGTTTTACACTCAGATTTATAACTCCCAATTTCGCCTTCAATTTTTCACCAATGTAAGTTGCACTGAGGAAACTCTTGTCGAGGCACCCGCTGTCTTCCGGAACAAAAATATCTGTCTAAAGAAAATGGCAGAAAAATAAAAAGTTCACAGATAATACGTTCTGAAAACGGATGCACTATGTCAACCGGTGCAGATTTTTTACCCCCAGCTACAGATAAAGCAAAATGAAATTGCACACTAACAAAAACACATACATTTCGGATGTTGTAAATGTTTTAAAATAATAAATGTCAAAACTCGATAAAAACATGATGTAGATTATATCAACAATGAGGGGTAGGGCAGGCTAGAGGTACGACGTTGGTCTCAGGACAAAAGAAAAAATAATCCGTGGCTTTTATTTTAAACATTAGCCTTCCTTGAATTCTTGAAAAATGAGATAAGATGTCTAGCCCTCTCGGATAACGACAATATACAGGAAGTCCTGTGTGCACTCACTCACGTTGAAGAATCATTGACAGTTAAAATAAAAAAGTAGGTCATAAACATGGCCGCTGCCCGAGCAAAATGGTTATCAGAAACCTACCCTTAAGATGGATCCCAGGCCGTGAAACGGAGCTCGTGCACGTGGGCCAGGATTCTCTTCAGATGTTCTCGAGGGAGATAACCGAGCGCTGGTGTGCAGTGATGATGATCCTAACAACAACAATGAAGAGATAACCGAGCGCTGGTGTGCAGTGATGATGATGATCCTAACAACAACAATGAAGAGATGAGCAAGTGCGCAATAAAATCCAACCATTCACAGGACCAATCTAAATACTTAAGTCTGCAGTAAAAGAACGAAAATTTAAAAAAATCACGGACATTTTACAAGATCTACAGACTTAGCTAAAACCATGTTGCAGTGCTCAATATCAGGCAAAGAAGATAAGGCAAAGAGAGAAAGCGGTGGGAAGACAAGATCAGAGAATAGGCAAGATTAGATATCGTCACAAATGGTTTAGTAGCCTCCGTCAGTCATTGTTGACTATGGATTTTTCAGCGCCCCAAGAAATTATTTATATATTATAAGTTATTTTTTTCTTTTCTTTTGTCGTGTATTCTCTTTCTCTATGAATCTGTCTTCTTCTTCTTTGAGGTGACCCTTTAGAGTGTGTTTCCAGAGATTGCGGTCTGCAGCTATGTCTTCCCATGCTGCAGGGTTTATGTTCAGAGTCTTCATGTCACGTTGACACACATCTACAAATCGAAGATTTGGGCGCCCCCTAGTTCTTTTACCATCTGCCAGTTGTCCGTAGAGTATATCTTTCGGTATGCGGCCATCTTTAATACGATGTACATGGCCTAGCCAGCGTCGTTTAGCAGCGTGTAGATATTCGGGAGGCCTGTGCAAGTCATGACCTCCACGTTTGTCACTTTATCCTTCCAGGTGATACCAAGAATATGGCGTAGACTTCGCATTTGAATTACACACATTGTTAGAGTTGCTCTTAATCATGAAGATTGTAGGAAAATTGTGAAGACGTCATCAAAAGTACATCTGCTACCGCTGAGATTACGGGAATGATGGCGATGAAGATGGTGATAACAGGAAAAATAAAATAAACTGTGAAAATAGAGTCAAACAGTAACAGGAATGTTGAAAGGATAGTTGGGTAATTAGTGTCAATACTAAAATAATGATCATACTTTTACCTCATCTAGAGTATATTATATAACTGTTTCACGAAACATCTGTTTATGTATATACACACAGAGTGGTTCTTTATATGCCAATGAGTTCGAAGTGAATCTTACCACAATACATATTCAACATTTATGAAGAAAACGTTATGGGAAACGTTAGTGAAGAGAAAAATAAGGAATAATATGATGTTCTTATGATAGGAGGTCATGTTTACCAGAAATAGGATACGCTGATGATACAGCACATTTCTTGATCCTTCCAGCGCCGCTAGACGCCACATAGGGCTTGTAGCTTCACCGCCCATCTCTGTTCTGGACGAGATGTTCAATCTTATCTAATGAGTCCATACCTTCCAACTTTGCTTCTCTTATAAATGTTCTTATCAGTGTCTCTCTAGAAGAAGAGGTCTTCCTCTTTTTTTATGTATCCGGATGTTTCCCGTAGAAGAACCTGTTTTGGAATTCTCTTGTCTCTTCTGAGCACACGTCTGACATTTGTCCATCTTCTCTTCCTAATTATAGATGAGATCATTGCTTGAATAGCCATTTATCTTATCCCAATATTAGTCTTTAACTCATTTTATTGAACACAGAGTATTCTTCGTAGGCATTATCTTCAAAAGTGTTTGGTTTTCTTTCAATCCCCATTGTTGTTTTCCAGCTTTCCCATGCGAGGTAAGTTTTGATTATACGTTGGAATTGAATATTTTAAAGTTTTTTTTTCCTTAGTATTATTGATAGCACTTTTATCTAGCGCAAAATATAACTTTGATAAATTAATAAAGTGAGCTCAGAGTAATAGTGAAAAACAAACACACGTATAGGAGTGTAGCAAAGACTACAAGTTTAGCAGCAGATAAAACAGATGTAAAAACTGATTTAAGTATTTATGGACAAACATGTGTATGAACAATCAGTTTTGAGAGTCTTAGTTCATTTCTAAACACGATAGAAAGACCACAAAGGAGAAGATCACAGCCATGAAGAAAAAAAACAAATAGACAAGCACAACATATGGCAAGGATCTTAGTACAAAACTGGAATTTTTGTGAGTCAGAGTATTATAGTTGTGAAAAACACTTGCCGTCGACGAGGCAAATAGGTCTCGTATACCGCCAGCAGCACCAACAATTTTCACAAACTCCTGTAGTCCACCCAGCCACCAGATAAAAAAAAGAGAACCAGAGTAGAGCTCTGAGAAGATCTAAGAGTGTGGCATCGCTACGGAGCTTCGAGCTGAAGGTGAAGCCAGGTCGGAAAGTTGTGCCCAACTACCGACTGGGCGTCAGAAGTGAGGCGCCGTTACTGGTGGCGTATAGGGGACCTGGTGTTAGTGCAATATTTTTGTCATAGACCTTCAACACATTACATTTGAAGAAATGTTGTCAGTATTACATCAGTTCTGTCTTTCTTTCCCACAGAATTCCGGTGCTCACTTAAGACTGGATTAACCTAGAACCCGTCGATCAGAATCTAACTCGAAGTCTCGTCCTTAATAGTCTAGGTCGCTAACCACTGTGCTACACCGTCTTCTGGGTGGCAGAACATTATATGATATTAACCATTGCTATAACAATCATTAATACCATGCCTTCATATTTACATTTGTAATATTGATAAAGAGGGAGGAACAGAAATGATACCAAAATAAGGATATCAAAAGCAAGAGGAACTTTTGTTGCACTGGGAAACATATGGAAGTCCAAAGAAATTAGGTTAAATATAAAAAAAAATTGTCAACTCCAATGTTAAGTCAGTCTTATTATATGGCTATGAAACATGGAGAACAACAAAATTGACAATCATCAAGATACAGACTTTCATTAATGGATCCTTACGCAGAATAAAAGGATGGAAATGACAGGACAAAATCACTAACATAGAATTATGGAAATACACCAGTCAAATACCAGTGGATAAAGAGATACAGCGAAGACGATGGCGCTGGATAGGACACATACTGCGGAAGCCAACTGAGAGCATTACACAACAAGCCCTTTTTTTGGAATACCCAGGGTAAAAGACAAAGAGGAAGAACAAGGAATTCTTGGAGAAGACAGACAGAAGCAGAGATGAAGATGATGGGGAAGACATGGAATGATCTTAAAAGAATGGCAAGAAACAGAACGACTTGGAAAGTGTTTGTGGAAGACCTGTGCTCCACAGGGAGCTGAAAGATAGAAGAAGAAGAAGAAGGGGAAGAAGAATTAATTCAATATTAACATTAAGTAATTAATGTCAACATTTAAATAACCATCACGTAATTAGCGTTAATATTAAAATCAAGTAATTAATGTTAAAATTTAAATGACCATCAAGTAAATAATATCAGTTTTAAAATTTCCATCAAGTAATTACTTTTAGTATTACAATTATTGTGGCGATTCATGATTGTACAAAGAAGTTACAACGGTCTCTAGCCAGATCTCCTTCTTCATGTTGTCACGTTCAAGATCTATTTGACGTCTTGAAACCAGATTCATCTTGGTCTGCCCCTGAAGCGTCGTCCATGCAGGAACCACGCCTGCCACTATTGTTCTTTTATATCAGCTGTGTTTTTTTTTAAATTTTGACGTGGTCATCGTATTTTAATTTCCTCAGTAAAATTATGCTTGTAAGCCAGTTCCTTTTAATGTTTCAGTCTTTTAATATCTTCATTTCTTTTTTTGATTATCCCAAGTATTCTTAATATATTTGGGTAACATTATGTTATATAATCAATTTGATTACGTGCGTTGTCTCCTGGGCTTTTCCATGTCCATAGACGTCTTGGATGTTGTCTAAATCAGGTGTTTCCTATCATCATGTTGTGTGTTCTTGCCCATTCAATAAGTTTCTCACCTCTTTCATTCCTCTTGCCTAAGCCATAAAGACCAACTACTTCCTCAACTCCTCCTTTCTTACTTTTGCGTTAAAATGCCCTAGAACTATGGTGTTTTCATGTGGTTTGCATTCATGAAGTGCCTCATTTAACTCGTCGTAAAATTTATCAATAGTTTCCTCTAGACTGTCTGCTGTTGGTGCATTAACTTGTATAAGATTTATGTCTATTGGCTTTCCATTCAATTTCACTAAAAGGACTCTGTCAGATATTGGGTAAAAGCCTTTCACTGTTCTTGCTCTTTCTGCATCCAAGATTATACCTGCTCCTCTTTGGTGTTCAGTACCTCCAGAATATATTATTCTAAAGTTTATCAGAATATATCTCCCCTGATCCGGTGTATCTCATTTCGCAAAGTTCCAGTAATTGTAAACCCATTCTTTTCATTTTTTGTACGATGTTTTATAGTTTACCCTTCTGCATGAATGTTCTCACATTCCAAGCACCTATCTTTAGAGTTTGTTTAATCTTTATTTTGCTTACAGTAGCTTGATGACGATCGGGTATCACCTGTAGCACATGATATCCCCTACCGAACGAGGGTTTTCCATGGGAACCCACCCTTAACGTTGTTGTCGTTATATCTAATGTTGTGGCGATTCATGATTATACAAAGAAATTACGACGGTGGTTTTCTGTTGCCTTCCGTCGGTTTGTTTACGGTTGACTCCGAAATTTTTATTAGAATTCTTGTTAGAAACAAGAAAAAGAGTTCTTAAATGTTACGTAGAGCCAGTCTTAACATACGGATGTGAATCATGGACAATAGGACAACAGACAAGAAAATCTCTGGAGTCTGTAGAAATGTGGTTTTACAGAAGAATGTTGAGAATACCATGGACAGCTAAGAAGAGTAATGAAGAGGTTCTGAGAAAGATCAAAGTAAAAAGAGAGCTAATTTTCAATGTTAGGAAGAGACATTCATCATTTTTTTGGCCATGTAATGAGAAGAGAACAACTGGAATATATTGTAACAACTGGAAAAATTGAGGGACAAAGAGATAGAGGGAAGCAACGAGAAAAAATAATAGACAGCTTAAGAGAATGGCTTGGCAGAAGGTCAACAACAGAAATGATAAATAGCTGCCGAGATCGAAAGTTATGAAGAGACATGATCACCTACGTCACTAGGCCCGGTACTTGATGATGATGAACATTATGTTTCTCGAATCGATATTCTAATTCGCTGTTTGCGAGACTGTCCGTGAGCCATAACCATATTTTCCTATCGGGAAGAGCTATGCCCAGAGCAGTTCTTATTTTACTGCCTTGTTTGTAATGTGCCCATTGATCTGCGCGGCATTTAATGTTTGTGGTCAGGTAATATTCAAATAATAACATAGTGAAAATTTCTATATTTCTTTATCACCCGTTGACATAAAAAGAGAAGTAAGACAGGGATGTATCTTATCACCAAGCTTGTTCAAACTATACATTGAGCAAATCTTTAAAAACATCACAGAGATGCCAGGCCTACAAATTAATGGGAAGATAAACAATAACCTAAGATATGCTGATGATACAGTACTACAAGCAGAAAATCCTAAAGACCTACAACAATTACTTAATGAAATAAACATGACAAGCAAACAATATGGACTAGATATGAATATCAAAAAGACTAAAACTATGATCATAAAAAAAGAAAATACTCAAAACCCACAAGTGGATATCAAAATTGAAGGAATACATCTAGTGACAGTTCAGAACCACAACTACCTTGTACATACTATAACCACTGATGGAAAATGTACAACTGAAATAAACAAAAGACTAGTAATGACAAAAAATAATTTTAGTGTCATGAAGAACATACTAACATCAAAACAAATAACACCAGGGCTAAAACTAAGAATAGCAAAATGTTATGTCTTCTCAACATTCCTATATGGTGCAGAAACATGGACATTAGACAAGAAAACAGAACAGATAATTAAAACCTTTGAAATGTGGATATATAGAAGAATAGGTAGAATTAGATGGAAGGAAAAGAAAACAAACGATGAAGTCTTGAAACAACTAAAAATGAAAAGAGAACTACTAAACACAATTCAAACAAGACAAATGCGATTTTTGGGCCATGTTAAAAGACACAACAGCCTACTGAAAGTAATCCTGGAGGGAAAAATACAAGGTAAAAGACACAGAGGCAGACGAAGACTAACATGGACGAGTAACATCAAAAGAAGGACAAGTTAGCCTATGGCAATCTGCATCATCAAAGCAAGAGACAGAGTGGAATGGCGCTCCATGGTAGCCAACCTTCGATGCGGAGACGGCACTCAATTATGATGATAATGGTGATTATCAACATTACAATAAAATATGTAAATCAACTAGCAATGTTTTATTATTTTCTTTCCTGAAAACGTTCAACCGATGACTACTAAGAGAATTGATAGTCCACTCCAACACACTTCCTTAAAATGATAGTCATCATCATCATCAAGTAACGGGCCTACTGGCGTAGGTGATCATGTCTCTCCACAACTTTTGATCTCGACAGTTATTTATCATTTCTGTTGTTGACCTTCTGCCAAGCCATTCTCTTAAGCTGTCTGGTATTTTCTTTCTTTGCTTCCCCCTATCTCTTCGTCCCTAAATTTTTCCAGTTGTTACAATATATTCCAGTTGTTCTCTTCTCATTACATGGCCAAAAATGATGATTGTTGTACAAAATGGTAGTAAGTGATTATAAATGCGTTGCAGACTGCAGAAAATATGCCCATCGGCCCAATACATCCGACTGCAAAATGACGTATTTGAATGTCGGATTGCTTTCCCTCCTGATTCCTACTGATTTAGCTAGTTAGCATAGTTTGTCTTTTGCTAGGGACACCGCGAAGACGTAGGATTAGGATCTGGATAGACCTAGTTCACCAATCGTGTCACAATCAGTCAGCTATGGGTCGCTGACAGCTTTCAAGCATGATAATGACGTGCACCTTCGCCAAGATATTATATTGAAAACCTGGATTTACATAAAACAGTGTATTAGAAACCACAGAATATTTACAGAGCATGAGCAAAACGACATATCAGCCTGTGTGCGTGGGAAAACGATTAAGGGTAATATGTGGGTTCTGGAAATCAGGTGTTTGTGTGGCGCTACACGTAGCACGTCGAAGTGGCTGTAGCTCTGCGCCGTTGAACTCTTCACAGAGAAACAACTTTTGAGGTAAACACATTACAGACGAATTCTGTTTGAAGTGAAGTCACTTTTTGAGGGAAAACAGCAGGATAGCTAGTCTACGTCAACAAGATGAGTTTGAACTAAGCACATACTCCGAATTACAGAGGGAAGAGTGTGGGATATAGACAGACATATGGTTTGAATAATTACCTTGCTGAGTAATTGATGGCTGGAGAAACAGACAGAGAGATTGAACAACTACCATGCCGAATAATTGACAACATGGGTGGATAGAGAGAAAGACAGACTGAATAACTGCCTTGCCGAATAATTTATAACATGGGTGGGTAGATAGAAAGACAGAGGAAGCAGACAGATTGATATAAGCAAACAGGTAAATACTAAGTAGAAAAAAGAAACATATAAATAGACGAACAGGCGGTGAGAATTCAATTCAGACAAGCAAGACAGACGATAGACAGGACAGGGGAGAATAAACAAATAGGTTCACAGAGTGGAGTTTCACATACCAGTAGACAGTCATAGAGACAGACAACGAGAGGAAGGCAGACATGCTGACAGGTAAGTAGAAATGCAGACATGGAGAAGGCAGACAGACAAATAGATAAAGTATATATGTATATAAATATATGTACTAACAATGAGTCTACTGCAGCTACAATTGCTGTTATGAGATATAGGAAGGAGAATAGCACAAGTCAAAGTAGCATCCCCTAAAATGAAAAAAAATCTTGTGCATCAAGTCTATTTCAATAGAAGTGAGAAAGATAGGAAATTTTCGCTATATATTCGTCATTTTGACCTATGGAAATGAATCGCGGACAATAGGCAAATAAATGAAATGACGATTAGAGACCACAAAGGTGGGATATCTCAGAAGAATACAGAGAAAGTTAAAATGACCAATCAATCTTATTATAAACCTCAAAGAAGCTAACATAAACAGGGAGCTCCTAAAAAACAACAGAAAGAAACAATCACCATTTTCCGAGCAGATCATGGGAAGAGGGAAGTTATAATACTCTCTTACAATTGATAAAATACAAGGAATGAGAGATGGCAGACAATAAAGAGAACATATACTAGATATATTGATGCCGTGGTACAGTAAACATTTAAATGTCACTAGTGTGCCAAGCGTTCGGCTTCTCGTGGCAAGGCGCGGTGCCACTGAGTACGGGTTCGATCCCGCTTCGGACCATATATTGTTCTTCGTTTTTTTCTCTTGTTGTTTGTCTGTCAATTTTTCCGAGTGCTAACACATACTTCTTTGTTCTATTATTCCCTATTATCGCCTCGGAAGTTCCTCATATAATAATATTTATGTATTATTATTTGTACCTAATAGAAAGACAAGACAAACTAATAGAGAAACTAGACAAACTAATAGAAAGACAAGACAAACTAATAGAGAAACTAGACAAACTAATAGAAAGACAAGACAAACTAATAGAAAGACATGAAACTAACAGAAAGACAAAAAAATAATAAAAAACAAGACAAACTAATAGAAAGACAAGATAACTAATAGAAAGACAAGACAAACTAATAGAAAGATCAGACAAACTAAAAGAAAGACAAGACAAAATAATAGAAAGACAAGATAACTTATAGAAAGACAAGACAAACTAACAGAAAGACAAGACAAACTAATAGAAAGACAAGACAAACTACATTTCGACTAAAGCCTTCATCAAGAATAACGAACAAACTATACAAATAAAAAACATAAATCCAAGCTAGAAAACACAACACATGTCTAAATAAATGGCGAAAAAAAAACGGTGGCTAGGAATTACGTAGAGTGTGGCTAAAAGATAAATAGACAATATGGCAGGTAAGATTTAATTAGACCAAAAGGAACCAAACAGTGATAAATTGTAAAAATGAAAGGAGGTGCCCAATAGGGAACAAAGAAAACAAGGACGCAAACCGACTGTGGGTATTAGAGGAACAAGATATGTTGCCAGTAACCCGGGAGTCTTGAGAGGTTTTATGACCTGGCAATCTGAAATGGGAGAAGACCAAGTGTTTCCAAGCGTCGGTTTGTTTGGTCAATATATATTTTGGAACAAACTTGGCAGATGATGGTGTATATCTGATTCGGGGAAATGTACGTAAAGTCTTCCTGGATATAAAGGGATATCACATCGAAGACAGGGAATTGTGGAAGGACATGATCGTCTACGCCAGCGAGTATAGCACATGACGATGATGTTTGCTATTATTATTATTATTATTATTATTGTTATTATTATTATTTTATCAACAACCAATAAATAATCATCAAATTACACAGAGAAAATGGTATTTTAAAAACAGTTGGAAAAATCCACAAACTAACAACAGAAAACAAAGAGAACAATGGGCAGCCTGAACTAAGATGGGAACTGCATTCCTCGACACAGCGCCTTGAACGAGAAACCTGCATTTCAGCACACTGCCACCTAAATAACTTAAGTTGTGCTCTCTGAATTTTCCGAGTGTTATTTTTAAAAGAATACCATTTTCTCTTTGTTTTTTTATATTTCTGAGTGCTTATAAAAAAAAATTTTCTCAGTGTTCTTTTCTTTCCGAGTGCTATAAAAATACAATTTTCTCTGTTTTTGTTTGTTTCCGACTGCTATAAGAAAAATACAATTTTTTTCTGCTTTGTTTCCGAGTTCTATTTTTAAAAATACCATTTTCTCTGTTTGTTTGTTTGTTTCTGAGTGCCATAAAAAATAATTTCTCTGTGTTTGTTTGTTTCCGAGTGCTATAAAAATACCATTTTCTCTGTGTTTGTTTGTTTCTCTCGTCAAAAGTTTCCATTCGTAGAAACAAAAATATTCATGTATTGATTAACGTCCTCAACAACAATAATTCTACATTTAAACAGCAGACAGTATATGTAAATGCTATCAATAATTCTACATTTAAACAGCAGACAGTATATGTAAATGCTATCAATAATTCTACATTTAAACAGCAGACAATATATATAAATGCAATCAAAAATTCTACATTTAAACAGCAGACAGTATATGTATATGTTATCAATAATTCTACATTTAAACAGCAGACACTATATGTAAATGCAATCAATAATTCTACATTTAAACAGCAGACAATATATGTAAATACAATCAATAATTCTACATTTAAACAACATACAATATATGTAAATGCAATCAATAATTCTACATTTAAACAACAGACAATATGTGTAAATACAATCAATAATTCTACATTTAAACAGCAGACAATATCTGCAAATACAATCAATAATTCTACAGTTAAACAGCAGACAATATCTGAAAATACAATCAATAATTCTACAGTTAAACAGCAGACAATATATGTAAATGCAATCAATAATTCTACATTTAAACAGCAGACAACATCTGCAATACAATCAATAATTCTACAGTTAAACAGCAGACAATATATGTAAATGCAATCAATAATTCTACATTTAAACAGCAGACAATATCTGCAAATACAATCAATAATTCTACATTTAAACAGCAGGCAACATCTGAAATACAATCAATAATTCTACATTTAAACAGCAGACAATATATGCAATACAATCAATAATTCTACATTTAAACAGCAGACAATATCTGCAAATACAATCAATAATTGTACATTTAAACAACAGACAATATCTGCAAATACAATCAATAATTCTACATTTAAACAACAGACAATATCTGCAAATACAATCAATAATTGTACATTTAAACAGCAGACAATATCTGCAAATACAATCAATAATTGAACATTTAAACAACAGACAATATCTGCAAATATAATCAATAATTCTACATTTAAACAGCAGACAACATCTGAAATACAATCAATAATTGTACATTTAAACAACAGACAATATCTGCAAATACAATCAATAATTGTACATTTAAACAACAGACAATATCTGCAAATACAATCAATAATTCTACATTTAAACAACAAACAATATCTGCAAATACAATCAATAATTCTACATTTAAACAGCAGACAATATATATAAATACAATCAATAATTCTACATTTAAACAGCAGACAATATATATAAATGCAATCAATAATTCTACATTTAAACAGCAGACAATATATATAAATGCAATCAATAATTCTACATTTAAACAGCAGACAATATATATATAAATGCAATCAATAATTCTACATTTAAACAGCAGACAATATATATAAATGTAATCAATAATTCTACATTTAAACAGCAGACAATATATATAAATGTAATCAATAATTCTACATTTAAACAGCAGACAATATATATAAATACAATTAACTTACAAATAAAGCTGAACATTAATATTGCTCTTACTTTTGACACTCAAATTAAGGTCTTCGCCAAAAGAGAGTGGGAAAATGTCAAACAAAACAAGTGTCACGAGCAAGTAATGCGATGTTTCTTGTTGGACGTCAGCCAACGGTTGTGTTTGGTCGTTGGTCCAAGCAATCATCTATTCTGACAGATCTAGAATTTGGCGAAGTCTGCGAACTGATTCAGGTAACATTCTCCGAAGATTTATCTTTCTGATGAGACGTACAGCAAATATTATTCTGCTGCTAACGGGCTGCAGAAATGTAACGCAGCAAGAGAAATAATTTGGACATCAAGAGTGGGAGAAGGAAATAAGAATGCAGAGTGGGGTTCGCATTAATTGAATGGGAAGAGGAAATAGAGAAAGAAAAACATTGCGAGTGCCAGGAAATATAACCTAAACCGTTAGGCTAATATTGAAGAACTTAGAGTTTCGGTGAAATAAATAATCAAATCTATGTGTTAATATGGGAACACAGATCACAGTTGTTTCTTAATGATATTTTAGTAGCTCTGCTCAGTTGTTTCATTTTAGACAAATTAAATGTAGATGTTTCTTGTATGATATATTCAAGTTGATTAGAAGTAGTTACATCTTTAATTTTTAAAACGTTTGTGATTAAATAAATAATTAATTGAATAAATAATATTTCACACTCGAGTCTAAAATTATTAACTTATCAAACACATGAAAATTTGAATATTAGAATGTTTAAAATTATTAACTTATTAAAAACATAAATAATGCACTTTAAAATGTTTACAATTATTCATCATAATCATCTGGTGCCGTCGCCGTAACGAAGGTTGGCTACCATGGATCGCCATTCTACTCTGTTTCTTGCTTTGATGGTGCAGGTTGTCATAGATTGACTTGTCTATCTTTTGATGTTACTCGACCAGGTAAGTCTTGGTCTGGCTCTGCCTCTTTTACCTTGTATTTTCTCTTCCAATATTACTTTTAGCAGGATGTTGTGTCTTTTAACATGCCCCAAAAAATTCATTAGTCTTGTTCTAATTGTATTCAATAGTTCACTTTTTATTTTTAGATGTTTTAAAACTTCATCGTTTGTTTTCTTTTCTTTCCATCCAATTCTACCTATTCTTCTATAAATCCACATTTCAAAGGCTTCAATTTTCTGTTCTGTTTTCTTGCCTAATGTCCATGTTTCTGCACCATACAGGAATATTGAGACGATGTAACATTTTGCTATTCTTAGTTTCAGCCATGCTGTTATTTGTTTTGTTGTTAGTATATCTTTCATGATATTAAAATTACTCTTTGCCATACCTTTAAAATTATTAACTTATTAAAAACGTGTTTGTTATAAACATTAATAGACTAAAATATCATTCTTACACTAAATACGTCGGCTAGAAATGTCACAGTTTGTGTGCCACATCACAATTGCAAACCCTTTTCCACAAGATATCAATTTTAAGGATAAATTGAATATAACAGACTTAGATCAACTAAAACCATTAATGCTATACATATTACAATGTCGGAAACAAAATGATATTTTGAGACATAAGCAAGTAGCTGTACTATAGTTCCATTTCAAGATAAGAAAATTAATTTCGCTGGAAAATAAAAGAGTAAAGGTAGAGTAAAGGTTAACTTAAATGAAAGGTCTAATATTGTTGGTAAACATCAAAAAGTTTTAAAAAGATTAACAGAAATCATAATTAAAATGTGAGTAAATATGAAGAATCATGTGGTCTAGAGCTAAGACTTCGGCTTCCACAGAGGGAGGTATTGGATCCTGCAACAGTAAAAAAGTAAAGTACCCCGTCACGCCAAGTGGCGATAGGGAATATGGTGTTAGTGACCATAAACATAAATTTTACAGACCTTCGGCACATGATTTGTGGGGCAATGTGGTCGGTATTACACCCGTGCCGCTTTACTTTCCCAGAAAAAAAATTCGGTACCCATTAAAGGCTGGGTAAACCCGGAAGCCGTCGATTTTTATCGAACCCTACCTGTTATCCTTTGTAGTCTAGTTCACTAACCACTGAGCTATCGCGGCTCCCCATCCTGTAACAGGCGATGGGAATTTGTATATGGTCTTTGGTTAGTGAGATCCGATGTCTGGTCCTCTCGGATAACGGCCAAAAGAAAACAAAAAACGAAGCCCTTTGTCCACTCGTGCATGAACCCATGACAGCTAAAAGTTGAAAAAAGTAGGTGAAGAATAGCCGGTGTACAGACAATATTATTAAGCAAATACACCCATACTCTGTAGATGGATGTGACGGGCCGAATGTTGCAGCTATAGCTGGGTTGCAGTAAAACTAGCGACAAGACGCACTTGCGCTCATTTCAGGTGAACGCCAATAAGAAGAAACAGGAGTGAGTGTTTCTCGGAGAGAGCAAAAATTGTATAAAATAAACAAAAGAAAAATTAACAAAGTGGAAAAGGTTCAGATAAATAACAGAAAAAAAAATGCGAGAAGTATGGGGAAACGACAAAAACTCAGGCAAATGAACTCAATTAAGACGTAGATAGAAAATAGCAGAGCTCAGGTAAATAAGCAACGTATAAGTAAAATATTACGTAAATATAAAAGTGCCAATACTTAAAAAAGGAAACTAAATTTTGATGAATTCTAGAGACCCACAGAAATTCAGAAACAGAAAGGTTAAGTGGAGTTGTGGAAAATTATAAATAGGCAAATTTAATTTGGAAATAGACAAGGAAGGGGTGCTGAAGTACCACAATCAAGAAGAAATTCACGCAGATTGCAGGAATGATTGAGCTGACAAGTTCATGTCTTCAGAAGAGGACAAGAAACAATCATAAAAAATAGCATGCAAGAATTTTTGGTTTGTTTAATGCAAAGATGGTGCAACCAGTGGAAATATGATTATGACTAAACGAAATATCATGACAAAAAGTATGGGTTAGAATTGAGACACACCGAGAAATATGCAAAGGGACCGTGTAAAATTATGAACGTTTTTTTACTGTAATACAGGACACCATAAGGTTTGCTGTATGTGTGTCTTTGTTATCAAGGGGAATTAATTAATATAGGAACAAAAAGATGAAAGAGACGACAAAGAAGAAGACAAAGAAGAAATGAAAAAGACAAGAAAAGAGGAGGATGTAGAAGAGAGAGCGGAAAAAGTAAAAGAAGAAGAAAAAGGGAAGAGGCATAAAAGAGGAAAGATTAGAAGAAACGAACAAAAGCAAGAAGAAGAAGAAAAGAAGAAAAAAAGAAGCAAAATGGAAGAAGAAGGAGAAGAAAAACTGGGAAAATATTGTTTTTTAAAAAGACGAGGAAGAAAATTAAGAAGAGGGAAAAAAAGAAAGTAAATGCAAAATATCAAATGAAGTTTAAATTTAAAATTAAATCTTAAAAAAAACGTGATCTCGTGCATTAAAGTTGATTGAATTTGATTAAATTTAAATATAGCAGATTGAGTAACATCAAATTTACTTTCAAACAAAAAAAAAAGTTTGCTCGTGAAACGAATTATGAAAAATAAGTGAACACCGATTGGAGGATCTTGCGAAACAAGTTAGAGGTAGTTTAACTGAGCCAGAATACTATTCAAGTGTGTTATAGCTCGTTTCAAATCACTTGCCCAACTTCAAAACGCTATTGCTCAGAAACCGTTTGTTAAATACTGTTTAAATTTTCCAAATGTTATTAGAATGCAAAAGTCCTTTTAAATGTATATTTAACAAATATCTTGCAGCTGCAGTTTTCTTAAAGCGGCGAATTTCTTTGATGTTTGTCAAAATTGTAAATTGTGAACCCCTAAATAATAGAAATTACCGTAGTTGCTGGTCTAGGATTAATTTTCACTAGGTAAAGGCGTGGCCGTAATGGGGAAATAACTGAATAAGGAAAAACACCAGGAGAATTATTGTCTTCTCAGTTCGAGGACGGACGGTAATATCAAGGTATACCTATATGTCCAATTTTCATAGTTGTGTGGTCCTGAAAAGGACCGTTTGTTGAACTAATTTAAGGTAATATAGGGGCCAACATTGTGGGGGCTATATACTTTCATTCTGAATCAGACGAGTCTAAAAGATTAATAACTGTTTGGGGTTGAACATTCCACAAACCATCATTTTTCCAATATTCCTCTTCCTGTTTGAAGACGTGGTCTTCACATTTATCCTAATAATCTTTGTCTATATTTAATAAAGCGAGATTAGCAAGAGTATTTACATCGCATATTTTGAATGTTGTATTTTCATCTATCATAATAACACCAGAGCTAAAACTAAGAATAGCAAAATGTTACATCTTCTCAATATTCCTATATGGTGCTGAAACATGGACATTAGACAAGAAAACAGAACAGAGAATTGAAGCCTTTGAAATGTGGATATATAGAAGAATAGGTAGAATTGGATGGAAGGAAAAGAAAACAAACGACAAAGTCTTAAAACAACTAAAAATGAAAAGAGAACTTCTGAACACAATTAAAACAAGACAAATGCGATTCTTAGGCCATGTTAAAAGACACAACAGCCTACTGAAAGTGATCCTGGAGGGGAAAATACAAGGTAAAAGAGGCAGAGGCAGACCAAGATTAACATGGACGAGTAACATCAAAAGATGGACAAATCAACCGATGACAACCTGCACCATCAAAGCAAGAGATAGAGCAAAATGGCGCTCCATGGTAGCCAACCTTCGTTGCGGAGACGGCACTCAATGATGATGATGATTTTCATCTGCCACTTGTCCTTTTAATTTTGCCCAGATTAGTTCTATTGGATTTAAATGAGCATGGTAAGGTGGCAGCCTCAAACTTATTTGACCGTGCTCTTGGATAATCTTATCTATTTGAAAAATCTTTGTCCTTTGTTTTTGCTTTACTAGAGATAGTAATTCAGGTTTTAAGTACATGTTATTAAATTGTATGTGCTCCTTTGTGAGCCATATCTTAATAGCATATTTTGTACTGGGTGTCGTCGGGACTTTATCTTCAAGTGCAACAATGTTGTGGTACGCTGCATTGTCCATTATTAGGCAAGATGGTCGATCTAGTGATGGGAAAACAGAATTTTCAATCCAATGACTAAATATGTGACCATTCATCTTAGAGTGATAATCCCGATTGTCTATGGATTTTGAAAGAAAAATGAGCTCTGCATTCTGTATTAGTCCATGTTGTCGACTATCTGCATGAGCAATTATCAAGCGCTGTCCTTCGCTGCTAGGTATTAATCTCTTAATCTTTCCATCTGATGACTGCCATTCCCTTTGGTTAGTGTGGTGAGCTTTGATCCATGTTTCATCCAAGTACACAATATCATAACCTTGCTTGCGCACCTCTTTTACTTCACGTAAGTACTTGCTTCTCATGACTACTATATGTGGCTTCTCACAGATGATGTTTCGTCCATTGGAATACTTTCTGAATGTAAAGCCTGCAGCTCTCACATTCCTCCATAATGTAGACTTTGATATTTCAATACTGTTGCTCTTTTTCAGCGAAATTTTTAATTTTCTTATTGTAACAGTTTCATTCATACCCAACATTTTGCGAATTTCACTTCTAATAAGTTCACTGTCGAAATTATCCAACATTTTTGCTCTTCCTTGTGATTTTATATATTTTGAACATTGACGGTCACGTGCTTGAATCCAGCGATTAAATGACCGTTTAGATCAATCCAAAATGTGTCTTGTCCTATTCTCAGGGTTTTCTAAAGAATGAAATAATCTTCCTCGTTTAGCCTCTTTGCAAAAATAGTCATACATTTTTATTGCGATGTTTTGTAAACTGCAGAATTTCATTTTAAGACTCATGATAAATGTTACCGTTCCACGTCAACACCTATGAATGAACGGAAATGGAACACAAAATTTCTCAAGTGTCTAATTGTGTCAAAAAAACCACGGGGAAAGCGTGCAAATACGTCAATTCTACCGTGTATGGAATTGTACTCGCTATTTTTAGTTTAAAATACTGTAAACATTAAGTTTTGACTACATCAATGGGTCGTTATAAATTTATATAAATCAAATAAGCAACAATAATAACCAAATGTTTTTTTTTAATGAAATTAATTCCCTGTTGCGTTCTAATCATTATAACTTTACATGCAAATTTTGAATAACTTACAAAAAGCGGTTAAAAAGCTATCGATTTTAAAATTTGGGCACTAGTTATGAAACAAGCTATAGATGATGCAGCTAATACATGAGGAATTGAGCAACATATACATGCGTCTGGTGTATCTAATGAAAACTTAAATATAGTCAACTATATCTGTCATGGGAACCGCGATAGTTCAGTGGTTAGTGAACTGGACTACAAGAGACAAGAGGTCGGGTTCGATCCTGATCAACGGCCTCTGTGTTCACCCAGCCTTAAATGGGTACCGGATATTTTCTGGGAAAGTAAAGCGGCATGGGCGTAATACCGACCACATTACCCCAAAAATCATGTGCCGAAGGTCTGTAAAGGTTATGGTCACTAACACCATATTCCCTATACGCCACTTGGCGTGACGGGGGTACTTTACTTTTTACTTTTTTTTGACATTGTTAACTAGAGGTAAAGATTGGCATTGTCAGAAGAGATCGATATTTTGGACGAATGAAATGAACTTCAACCAACATCGAAATGCTACAGTTAGTCGCTGCATGCTGATTTTGTGGAGAATATCGAATCAATGATGGATGTATCTGCAGTACACTGGTGATGATCCTACAATAACATAATCATATATTAACAAATACTATTCAAATATTAAACCAGAACAGATTGCTTGCAAGATATCAAAGTTGTCAGAAAGTTATATCAAACATCAAACAAAGGAGACGCGGTAGATATACTCACTGGTGAATTACCGACCATAAGTAAAGTAAAGAGCCCCGTCACGCCAGTGGCGTTTAGGGAATATGGTGTTAGTGACCATAATTTTTATAGACCTTCGGCACATGGTTTTTGGGGTAATGCGGTCGGTATTACGCCCGTGCCGCTTTACTTTCCCAGAAAAAAATCCGGTACACATTTAAGGCTGGGTGGACCCGGTAGCCGTCAATCAGGATCGAACCTGACCTTTTGTCCACTGTAGTCAAGTTCACTAACCACTGAGCTATCGCGGCTCCCAACTCGTCTTGTACACAGTTATAGACCCCACACTTAGTAGTCCAGTTCACTAACCACTGAGCTATCGCGGATCCCTATTACCCATCCGACTTTATTAATCCAAAAAACAATGTGCCGGAAAGCACATATTAACAAATATGGACACTAACACCATCTTCTCCATACGTCACGTTGCGTGACCGTTCATTATTCGGCCTTAAATAACTTGCTCCATGTTTGTCGCTTTAACTGCAAAACTTTCTTCATTAGAGAAGTCGCACCCAACAGATAAAATATGAGCAACCATTAAACCCAGAAAACGTCTGATTCTTGGGCACTCACTAACATCTGATTCACTGATGGAAACCACATTTTCATCCACTTTGTGCA
The DNA here is from genome assembly GCA_032433765.1 of Megaustenia siamemsis. NCBI lineage: Eukaryota > Metazoa > Mollusca > Gastropoda > Stylommatophora > Ariophantidae > Megaustenia > Megaustenia siamemsis. The sequence goes on along the minus strand of JAVIAB010000117.1, from coordinate 47,741,561 downwards.
TTTTAATTTTGCACCATAATCATATTATTAAAAACAAAAAGTGACATATGTTTACCAAAAAGTAATGCTGACAACTTTCCAACAATTTTTTTGTCAAATATAAATGTGCAAATCAGAATCTGGTTTCAAGTCACAAAAATAGTATCTTCAATCTCTACATCTTTTCGCTTTGTGTTTTTGTATCTAATCATCACCATCACCATCTTCTTCATCACCCAAAAAATGTATCTTTATGAAGTTGATGATAAAATCATCACATAAACATATGCTTTAAATAGGTTTCAACACTTTTAAATAGAATGTCGTTATCGAACAACTTTGTGATAAGAACCAGCTTGTCTTCTTTTGCCTGGTACTGTGAACTGCAAAATGGGCTTCGCTGGGTCTGTAGATCTTGTAGCTTGTCCAAGCCATTTTAATGTTCGTTCGTTACGACAAACGGTTACGAGTGGAGATATTTATGTACTTAGACAGTCTATAGACAAACAATAATTCACAAGCATCAGAAATAGACACAAGAAACAACAAAGCTTGTCTAATCATCAGACACCTATCACCACCGCTGCAGAAAAAGGAAAACACACTAGAGACAAAACGAGTACTCTACAACACAATCGTAATCCAAACGCTGTCCTCCCAATGCCAGACCTGGACGTTAGATTCCAGGTGAGATTTGTATTTATGATTTCTCTCTGCGGAAACCACCCCTGGTCTCAGCAGCGACGCCTGGCTTCAAACGTCAATTACTGATCGACGAAAAATATGAGTACCTTTGAAGTCAGAGTTATCTGCTTGTTCGGAGAGGGACCACTGTGCACATGGCTGCCAGGGAAAAACTAATTAACACGCAAAACCCAGTTTATAGTCTCTAGGACTTCACCTGAGGTAAAAGCTGGCGAATGCAAAAAGAAAAATAACCCAAACCGACATGAAATGTGTTAAGTGAATGGCAGGAAACAAATAATAAAGAAAAGATCAGAAATAATGAACTGAGGACAAAAATGTAGGAATGATCACCGCCATTGAATACGTAAAGAAAGAACAGACAAAATGGTTGGCCACGTGATAAGACACTAAGTAAAATCAAGACAGTACACAGCGAGAGAACTCTATGAGAATACCAGATCCAAGGGCCGACCATGAAAATATGGATTGATTCAGACTGAGAATCACCGGTAAATATAGCAGCAGCAGAGGAAACAGAAGAGCAAACGATCGCAAACTATCTCCTCTGAACGCGGAAAGGCAAATGAGAAAGAAAAGAAAATGAAGAAACGAAGACAGCTGTCTGTTTAAGCCTGTTAGATTCCTAGTGCATCCGATTTCAGCCAGCATTTTGTTCTGGTTTGCTTTCCTTAGCCTTTGATTGTCCCCAATCTTCGTTCAAGGCAGCAGATGATCTTTTCTGTAGGGGGATTCTACCCTTAGATGGTCGGCTCTCCCAGATTTACGATCACTATCTGCCCGAGTCACTATAGCTTGTTTCATAACACGTGCCCAACTTTTAAAATCGATAGCTTTTTAACCGCTTGTTGTAAGTTGTTCAAAATTTGCATGTAAAGTTATAATGATTAGAACCCAACAGGGAATTAATTTCATTAAAAAAAACATTTGGTTATATTGTTGCTTATTTGATTTATATAAATTTATAACGACCCATTGATGTAGTCAAAACTTAATGTTTACAGTATTTTAAGTTAAAAATAGCGAGTAAAAATCCATACACGGTAAAATTGACGTGTTTGCACGCTTTTACCGTGGTTTTTTGACACAATTAGACACTTGTAAAAAACACGAGAAATTGAGTGTTCCATTTCCGTTCATTCATAGGTAGATACGTGGAACGATAACATTTATCATGAGTCTTAAAATGAAATTCTGCAGTTTACAAAACATCGCAATAAAAAAGTATGACTATTTTTCAAAGAGGCTAAACGGGGAAGATTATTTCATTCTTTAGAAAACCCTGAGAATAGGACAAGACACATTTTGGATTTATCTAAACGGTCATTTAATCGCTGGATTCAAGCACGTGACCGTCAATGTTCAAAATATACAAAATCACAAGGAAGAGCAAAAATGTTGGATAATTTCGACAGTGAACTTATTAGAAGTGAAATTCGCAAAATGTTGGGTAGGAATGAAACTGTTACAATAAGAAAATTAAAAGTATTGCCGAAAAAGAACAACAGTATTGAAATATCAAAGTCTACATTATGGAGGAATGTGAGAGCTGCAGGCTTTACATTCAGAAAGTATTCCAATGGACGAAACATCATCTGTGAGAAGCCACATATAGTAGTCATGAGAAGCAAGTACTTACGTGAAGTAAAAGAGGTGCGCAAGCAAGGTTATGATATTGTGTACTTGGATGAAACATGGATCAATGCTCACCACACTAACCAGAGGGAATGGCAGTCATCAGATGGAAAGATTAAGAGATTAATACCTAGCAGCGAAGGACAGCGCTTGATAATTGCTCATGCAGATAGTCGACAACATGGACTAATACAGAATGCAGAGCTCATTTTTCTTTCAAAATCCATAGACAATCGGGATTATCACTCTGAGATGAATGGTCACATATTTAGACATTGGATTGAAAATTCTGTTCTCCCATCACTAGATCGACCATCTTGCCTAATAATGGACAATGCAGCGTACCACAACATTGTTGTACTTGAAGATAAAGTCCCGACGTCATCCAGTACAAAAGATGCTATTAAGATATGGCTCACAAAGGAGCACATACAATTTAATAACATGTACTTAAAACCTGAATTACTATCTCTAGTAAAGCAAAAACAAAGGACAAAGATTTTTCAAATAGATAAGATTATCCAAGAGCACGGTCAAATAAGTGTGAGGCTGCCACCTTACCATGCTCATTAAAATACAATAGAACTAATCTGGGCAAAATTAAAAGGACAAGTGGCAGATGAAAATACAACATTCAAAATATGCGATGTAAAGACTCTTGCTAATCTCGTTTTATTAAATATAGACAAAGATTATTGGGCTAAATGTGAAGACCACGTCTTAAAACAGGAAGAGGAATATTGGAAAAAATGATGGTTTGTGGAATGTTCAACCCAAACAGTTATTAATCTTTTAGACTCGTCTGATTCAGAATGAAAGTATATAGCCCCCACAATGTTGGCCCTTATATTACCTTAAATTAGTTCAACAAACGGTCCTTATCAGGACCACACAACTATGAAAATTGGACATACAGGTATACCTTGATATTATCGTCCGTCCTCGAACTGAGAAGACAATAATTCTCCTGGTGTTTTGTCTTATTAGGTTATTTCCCCATTACGGCCACACCTTTACCTAGTGAAAATTAATCATAGACCAGCAACTACGGTAATTTCTATTATTTAGGGGTTCACAATTTACAATTTTGACAAACATCAAAGAAATTCGCCGCTTTAAGAAAACTGCAGCTGCAAGATATTTGTTAAATATACATTTAAAGGGTCTTTTGCATTCTAATAACATTTGGAAAATTTCAACAGTTTTTAACAAACGGTTACTGAGTAATAGCGTTTTGAAGTTGGGCACGTGATTTGAAACGAGCTATAGAGGTGACTAACACAGACATGCGACTTGTAATATGAGGAAACTGCAACAAGGAACACCCCTCATGCGCAGCCTCCAACCGCTTAAGCCGCCCATCCCCCTACACCGGTAAGTCACGTCCTCTTGAAAACGATGATCGTCGTTGCACCTGATGATGCTAGACCATCGCTGACGACTCCAATTCCAAACACATAGACACACAGTCAGTCGTCAAACCATCCCCGTCGCACATCAAACAGCAAACCGTAAAACTTGCGCACGGTCGATCTAGGGAACCATTACGATGACGTAGCACACAACAATGTTGCCGATCACATAATCTCGCTCCCTTTAGATTTCTGCTTGATTACTCTAGTGTAAGCAGCCCAGGACGAACAAAACACAAAGCAACTTCCCCAAAGAGACAAAACTGCGGCTGACGAAGTAGTTTAGATTAATGTGTAAGATGGAAACAACTTGCGCCAAAGAACTTCATCAACGGCTACAAACAGCACCAATGTGACGCAAAGCGCAGATCAAGTCCAGACGGTGGAAGGTCTCACTCACAACACTTGACCCGTCAAAAACGGACTGCTGTCGCCTTAGCGACGCAGATGTATTAAATATATCATCATTTTGACCCTAACGCAGAAAAGTGCAAAGGAGATCCGAAATCAACCAGACCCCTGGTGCACCCTCTGCAGCGATCGAGAGGACGTGGACTAGATCCGCCATCCAGGAGACGGAAGTCAAGCGTGGACAAACCATTTTGAAACGGACCATAGCAACATTTCTTCCACACGCCTACCACGGCAGGGGAGGGAACTTCTACTTATTGTATTCCTGAAAGCTGTATCTTACCCCGAAGTAGATGAGAGAAAAGGTGAACGAAGATGGACAGCGCTTTTGTTACCTCCTATCTTTCTTTATCTCAACAGTCAGTTCATCATGGCACTATTGTTGTTTTGCCAAAATGCCTTCAACCTTGACACTTACAATAAGCTTCACCATGGTAACTTGCAATTTAAAATGCTTCAAATATTTCACCTGTTCAGCACTTTACGCTTCATTTCTTATTGAAAAAAAAAATTAAACTACTTTAAGTTTCTCGACTTTAGTTTAACCGACCTTGTTTAGCCAATTCCTCTTGAATATAACCCCCAGTGACGTAGTGGTTAGCGTTCATGCACCTAGCGCTATCCTGTTAAACTTTGTGGAAAAAGACTGCACACAGGTCTCACTGATTTGAAGAAGGCATTGACAGCGAGAAAAAGTACTCGCCACCTCATACTAAAATGCTCTCACCTGTTACCGTAAAGTTTAAAACTTCACTTCTTCCCTATATTATTGTTACGGAACACCTTGTACCTTTACAAATTGTTACATGTTATCATTTTCACCTACACTGTTCTAATGGTATAGACCTATCATTACTATACTCGAGTTGTACCTACATAACTCTACTCTCTTCTCTAAATTAACTAGAAGATCGGCAAAGATCACTATTATATATCGCTGGCCAGTTTGAGGTATTTTTTTTTAGAGATTTCGTTAAAGTTATTTCAATAAAGGTAACAATTCAAGTTCTTTTTAATTAGTCCCGGGCAGCGTCCTACAACCTACTTGTTTCAATTTATAAAACTCACAGGTTCTTTTACGCGTTCAGTTTGATCCCTCGTCATTTACTGAACCATGACACGCCTACCGTGATATAAACTTTTAATCGTATTCCATGAGGCTGGCATACTATCCGCAACGTTACAGCGATCCCCTCAAGTAATGTGGAATGTCTGTACCTCTTTTGTTCTATCATTGTGTGTTGATTAACTTCGTTTTATCCAATTGTCGATAATTGTTTCCCCAATATATCGTTGTCTTTGATCCCAAATAATGTCAAAGTCTGAAACGACTTGTGATAGCATCTCAAACAACACCAAAGTATGTTTACTTTAACCAGATTTCACAGAGTGCCACATATCTGGTTTACGCCGTACATCTCTGCCATCATTATTCTCCTCCAGTTTGCCTTTAAAATACCTGTCATTCATCTCCCCACTGGAATTCACTTCATGGCAATAACACGTATGGTCATGGCAATAACACGTATGGTCATGGCAATAACACCTATGGTCATGGCAATAACACGTATGGTCATGGTAATAACATGTATGGTCATGGCAATAACACGTATGGTCATGGCAATAACACGTATGGTCATGAAAATAACACGTACGGTCATGTTCTTACGAGGCCTATCCAGTGCCACCTCCTGATTATTATCACCTTGGACATTTTCTGATAAAGTATTTCTGTATAGGTGAATTTCCTAGAATCTTTTGATCTCTTCTTGATGATTCCATGGCACGAATTAGCGCATTGTATCTCCCTAATACTTCATAAAATAAATCTAAATAAGATAGTGATACAAATAATATTGGTATCATATTGAACGAACAAAATTGCCAAAATTAGATATCATGAGCCAAAAGTTGTAAATACGAATATCCTGCTGTAAACTGCGACATAAAAGGCCAAACGATCTTTCAAGTATATGCGAGAAAGATAATCTAATGATTGAAGCATAGATTGCGTCCAGTTATTTCTGTGTTTACCTTCCATTTTTTTTCCAGGAAATCATCTCTTCTACCTTCTCCTGCTGTGAATTTCAAAAATGGCTGCCGATTTCAGCAATAAGCTTCACTACCATCAACGGCTCCTTTAGAGAGTCGAAGATCCTCTTATCATACCTCTCATCAGAGGCGTCTCAGTTTGACAAAATCTGTCTCGAACTCAGCAGTAAGGTCAGCAAGACTGAAAAATGAGTTCTGGGTTTTTGATGAAATATGATACAGGTAAAGTACGAGACTTGAATCAGTATCTTAACACGTGGGTTTTCACCCATATGTGCTCGGCCGCCTATTCAGAAGTGTTCGGGGACTTCTAGATAGTGTCGCTTCAAGCATCGAAACTCACGATGCAAGGCGGCATTCCTCACCTTCCCAGAGTACTATTCTGCTACTATTTCTGTCAGCGACTGGGTCGACCGCGCGGGTATATTTTTTTCCAACCACGAGTACAATTCACACTGCTTCCATCGAGAACACAGGTTGTCCGAACGTCGGTGGTCTAGTCGGGTGTTCCCCAACAAGGCTGTCGAACGCACCCCCCTCCCCCCCCCTACCGACATTTACTGAAATTTGATCATATAATCAAAGTTCATTGTCATCGAGTCTGCATTTCTGAAATATCGACTGAAGAATGTGTTCTGCATTTGCTGAATTAATATTGTTTTATAGTCAAAAGTCATTAAGTCCAAGTCTAAGTACTATTTTATATTATTCTACTCCAAGTTTCAGCTAAGAAAAAACGGCAATGCCACTTAAGCACAACCCAACAACATTGAATACGCGACATAAATATCACCATAGCCAAGACAGAAAGAATAAAGGTAAGCAGAACGCTCAGCTCACTTAACATTCATGGCAAATGAAATCAAGCTCAAACAGGTCCCATATGTCAAGTACCTGTCAGCGCTATAACTCGCAAGATAGAAGACGTGTAGAGGTGTGTAAACAAATGGCACAAACTCAAGACAGTGACAGAAGCCGTCGTAGTTAGGAGCTAAGACACCCTAACGGCAAAGTTTTAATAAAACAAAAACAATTTATCAATATAAACTTTATCAATAACAAATATGATGATTGTCTAAGACGCAAGCATTGAAGTAATGTGGGCTGTTAAAGTCTAAGACGCAAGCATTGAAGTAATGTGGACTGCTAACGTCTGAGACATGGCAACAACTGAACCTTTAACCTGTTTTATTTTAAAATATATTATTACTATTTTCCAATTTTGTTTCTTTTAAAATTATTCGCCCCTAAAAATGTTGCAATCGGGGTAACCATCGCTCAGCCCTGCCCTATATCCCTAGACTACGCCACTGGGCTCAGGAGAAGAGGCTTTCATCATATGAGAAGAAGCGTTTGAGGAGGAGCTAACTTGAATGTTATAACACAAGACAGATTTCTTCTTGGAGCACAATTTCACATCAAACACAGTAAAGAAAAGTAAAGTGCCCCGTCACGCCAAGTGGCGTATAGGGAATATGGTGTTAGTGACCATCATTTTTACAGACGTTCGGCACATAATTTTTTGGGTAACGTGGTCTTTATTACGCCCGTGCCGCTTTACTTTCCCAGAAAATCCCTGTACCCATTTAAGGCTGTGTGAACCCGGATACCGTCGGTTGGAATCGAACCTTACCTCTTGTCCTTTGTAGTCCAGTTCACTAACCACTGAGCTATCGCGGCTCCCATCAAACACAGAGACAGGCTTAATAGTTTGGCTTAGTCTTCTCATGAGAAATGAGTCCAATTAAAAAGCATCACAGCAGCAAATAGTGAAACTAGAAAACGCGAGGAAAACAATGAATAAGGCAGATAGTCAAAACCATTGCAATCTAACAACAGCTCTGATTCACAACGATTAGTACGAAGACGAAGCTGAGGATAGAAAAATGGAGCGTTCCACAACGATTCTTGGCATATGTTGATAGGATAAGACAGAGATAGTAATGCAGAGTAACTGTTTATTGTTGCTTTCAGCGTCAATTGTTAACATAGCATGAGTCAGCTGTAGGATCTCTTCAATTGTCTGTCAGATCTGGCACCATACAGCAGTATAACTCAATAGATGTAGCTAGATCTGACACCATACAACAGTATAACTCAATAGATGTAGCTAGATCTGACACCATACAACAGTATAACTCAATAGATGTCGCTAGATCTGACACCATACAACAGTAAAACTCAATAGATGTCGCTAGATCTGACACTATACAGCAGTATAACTCAATAGATGTTGCTAGATCTGACACCATACAACAGTATAACTCAATATATGTCGTAAAATCTCACACCATACAATAGTATAACTCAATAGATATCGTAAGCTCTCACACCATACAACAGTATAACTCAATAGATGTAGCTAGATCTGACACCATACAACAGTATAACTCAATAGATGTCGCTAGATCTCACACCATACAACAGTATAACTCAATAGATGTCGTTAGATCTTGGCGTGACGAGGTCTCTTTACTTTTTACTTTATTACTGCCATATGAAATATGGTATACAATTGTGATATGAATGTTCTGCAAGAGGATAAGATTATGTAATATGACATGTGATATATATGTAATGTTTGTGTTGTGTCATAAAGTACATACATGGAGTCAAATGAAGAAGATGTAAAATACAAATTACTCATAAGCAAAAGAAAGGAAAGAAGAATTCCCAAATAAACAAAATCTCTGACTACTTCCAGAATTAAACTACTCACTGTTATTTTCATTATTAGCGTCTTTGTGATTGTTATTGATTGTTTGCTTGCTTTTCTAAAAATTGATTTCCTTGATCTACGTGTGTGTGTAGAGATTACGGATGTTAGAATTGTCATCAAGTTTACTTTCAAAACAAACACATTGCTTCCGGCACACATTATTGTTCCTGGCTTAGAAGCTTTTATTGCTACTTCTATCAGATCTTGTCCATCTCCTTACATATGTTTGGAAGGTTGTATCGCTACTTCTATCAGATCTCGTCCATCTCCTTACATATGTTTGGAAGGTTGTGTCGCTACTTCTATCAGATCTTGTCCCATCTCCTTACATATGTTTGGAAGGTTGTGTCGCTACTTCTATCAGATCTTGTCCATCTCCTTACATATGTTTGGAAGGTTGTGTCGCTACTTCTATCAGATCTTGTCCATCTCCTTACATATGTTTGGAAGGTTGTGTCGCTACTTCTATCAGATCTTGTCCATCTCCTTACATATGTTTGGAAGGTTGTATCGCTACTTCTACCAGTTTTTGTCCATCTCCTTACATATGTGTGGAAGATTGTATCGCTACTTCTATCAGATCTTGTCCATCTCCTTACATATGTTTGGAAGCTTCTATTAGATCATGCGCATGTCCTTATACGTATTCACAGACGATTAGAAAAAACAAACTGTTGCCAATCTGCGGTAGTAACTATCAGATGCCTTTATGCAGAGAACGCTTTTCATGGCTGGATTTGCCAGTATCTAACTTGTGAATTCAACAGCAAATGTAAGCCTACGTCAACCACAAAAGATGCGGTCATTGTTAATCTGTTTGGAAAGATAAGAACACAGTTCTTACTCTATAATCAGGCTGATGCGCAACCTTGCTATATATACGTATATATATCAATTTTTCTATACGCTTGAGAAGCATGTGACCTAACAGAATGGCTTCATATAAAATACCAGTTATGGAGATGAAATGATCTTGCAAGATTGTGGGCATCTCCTTCATCAACTTATTTAGATCTGCTACCATTACTTCTGTCTTTTTTGCTATTAAGGTTGAGTCCTTCAATTTTTTGCCTTCACTATAATTTCTAAAATTTCTTGTAACTCATTTTCACTCATGAGCCGTGATAGCTCAGTGGTTAGTGAACTGAACTACAAAGGACAAGATGTAGGGTTCGATCCCAACCGACGACTTTCGGTTCACCCAGCTTTTAATGGGTACCGGATTTTTTTTCTGGGAAAATAAAGCGGCACGGGCGTAATACCGACCACATTACCCCAAAAATCATGTGCCGAAGGTCTGTGAAATGTATGGTCACAAACGCCATATTCCCTATACGCCACTTGGCGTGACGGGGGTACTTTACTTTTTTTTTTTTTTTTTTTAACTTATTTAGATCGTATCGCAAATGAAAAAGTTCGCAACAGGACGCAAAAAGCAATCGGGGTGCGTGAAGATCTGTTGATTATTGTGAAGAAATGCAAAACGAGATGCTTTGGTCACGTGTCTCAATCATCTGCCTTGCAAAGACCTTTCAGCAAATAATTGTGAAAGGTGTGAGGAGGAGAAGTATACAGAGAAAGAGTTGAGAATGATAACATCAAATAATGGACAGGCGTTGGCTATCAGTCCCAAAGAACCCTTGGAGATAGGGAGAAATAGAGAAGGTTGACATAGTCTGTCAGTGGCGTCCCAACGATGCACACCATCATGGGATGGATACGTTTATTTCCTTGTGTATCAATTCTTGTCGTTTATTTCTTTGTGTCTCAATTCTTGTCGTTTATTTCCTTGTGTCTCAATTCTTGTCGTTTATTTCTATGTGTCTCAATTCTTGTCGTTTATTTCCTTGTGTCTCAATTCTTGTCGTTTATTTCCTTGTGTCTCAATTCTTGTCGTTTATTTCCTTGTGTCTCAATTCGTGTCGTTGATTTCCTTGTGTATCAATTCTTGTCGTTTATTTCCTTGTGTCTCAATTCTTGTCGTGTATTTCTTTGTGTCTCAATTCTTGTCGTTTATTGCTATGTGTCTCACTTCTTGTCGTTTATTTCCTTGTGTCTCAATTCTTGTCTTTGATTTCCTTGTGTCTCAATTCTTGTCCTTTATTTCCTTGTGTCTCAATTCTTGTCGTTTATTTCCTTGTGTCTCAATTCTTGTCGTTTATTTCCTTGTGTCTCAATTCGTGTCGTTGATTTCCTTGTGTTTCAATTCTTGTCGTGTATTTCTTTGTGTCTCAATTCTTGTCGTTTATTGCTATGTGTCTCACTTCTTGTCGTTTATTTCCTTGTGTCTCAATTCTTGTCTTTGATTTCCTTGTGTCTCAATTCTTGTCCTTTATTTCCTTGTGTCTCAATTCTTGTCGTTTATTTCCTTGTGTCTCAATTCTTGTCGTTTATTTCCTTATGTCTCAATTCTTGTCGTTTATTTCTTTGTGTCTCAATTTTTGTCGTTTATTTCTTGTGCCTCAATTCTTGTCGTTTATTTCTTTGTGTCTCAACTTTTGTCGTTTATTTCTTTGTGTCTCAATTCTTGTCGTTTATTTCTTTATGTTTCAATTCTTGTCGTTTTTTTTCTTTGTGTCTCAATTCTTGTCGTTTATATCTTTGTGTCTCAATTCTTGTCGTTTATTTCCTTGTGTCTCAATTCTTGTCGTTTATTTCTTTGTGTCTCAATTCTTGTCGTTTATTTCCTTGTATCTCAATTCTTGTCGTTTATTTCCTCGTGTCTCAATTCTTGTCGTTTATTTCCTTGTGTCTCAATTCTTGTCGTTTATTTCCTTGTGTCTCAATTCTTGCCGTTTATTTCCTTGTGTCTCAATCTTGTCGTGTATTTCTTTGTGTCTCAATTCTTGTCGTTTATTTCTTTGTGTCTCAATTCTTGTCGTTTATTTCTTTGTGTCGCAATTCTTGTCGTTTGTTTCCTTTGTGTCTCAATTCTTGTCGTTTATTTCCTTGTGTCTCAATTCTTGTCGTTTATTTCCTTGTGTATCAATTCTTGTCGCTTATTTCCTTGTGTCTCAATTCTTGTCGTTTATTTCCTTGTGTCTCAATTCTTGTCGCTTATTTCCTTGTGTCTCAATTCTTGTCGCTTATTTCCTTGTGTCTCAATTCTTGATCGCTTATTTCCTTGTGTCTCAATTCTTGTCGTTTATTTCTTTGTGTCTCAATTCTTGTCGTTTATTTCCTTGTGTCTCAATTCTTGTCGTATATTTCATTGTGTCTCAACTTTTGTCGTTTATTTCTTTGTGTGTCAATTCTTGTCGTTTATTTCTTTATGTTTCAATTCTTGTCGTTTATTTCTTTGTGTCTCAATTCTTGTCGTTTATATCTTTGTGTCTCAATTATTGTCGTTTATTTCCTTGTGTCTCAATTCTTGTCGTTTATTTCTTTGTGTCTCAATTCTTGTCGTTTATTTCCTTGTATCTCAATTCTTGTCGTTTATTTCCTTGTGTCTCAATTCTTGTCGTTTATTTCATTGTGTCTCAATTCTTGTCGTTTATTTCCTTGTGTCTCAATTCTTGCCGTTTATTTCCTTGTGTCTCAGTCTTGTCGTGTATCTCTTTGTGTCTCAATTCTTGTCGATTATTTCTTTGTGTCTCAATTCTATTCGTTTATTTCTTTGTGTCGCAATTCTTGTCGTTTGTTTCCTTTGTGTCTCAATTCTTGTCGTTTATTTCCTTGTGTCTCAATTCTTGTCGTTTATTTCCTTGTGTATCAATTCTTGTCGATTATTTCCTTGTGTCTCTATTCTTGTCGCTTATTTCCTTGAGTCTCAATTCTTGTCGCTTATTTCCTTGTGTCTCAATTCTTGTCGCTTATTTCCTTGTGTCTCACTTCTTGTCGTTTATTTCTTTTTGTCTCAATTCTTGTCGCTTTTTTCCTTGTGTCTCAATTCTTGTCGCTTATTTCCTTGTGTCTCAATTCTTGATCGCTTATTTCCTTGTGTCTCAATTCTTGTCGTTTATTTCCTTGTGTCTCAATTCTTGTCGTTTATTTCCTTGTGTCTCAATTCTTGTCGTGTATTTCTTTGTGTCTCAATTCTTGTCGTTTATTTCTATGTGTCTCACTTCTTGTCGTTTATTTCCTTGTGTCTCAATTCTTGTCGTTTATTCCTTGTGTCTCAATTCTTGTCGTTTATTTCCTTGTGTCTCAATTCTTGTCGTTTACTTCTTTGTGTCTCAATTCTTGTCGTTTATTTCTTTGTGTCTCAATTCTTGTCGTTTATTTTTTTTTGTCCAATTCTTGTCGTTTTTTTTCTTGTGTCTCAATTCTTGTCGTTTATTTCTTTGTGTTTCAATTCTTGTCGTTTATTTCTTTGTGTCTCAATTCTTGTCGTTTATTTCTATGTGTCTCACTTCTTGTCGTTTATTTCTATGTGTCTCAATTCTTGTCGTTTATTTCCTTGTGTCTCAATTCTTGTCGTTTATTTCTTTGTGTCTCAATTCTTGTCGTTTATTTCCTTGTGTCTCAGTTCTTGTCGTTTATTTCTATGTGTCTCAATTCTTGTCGTTTATTTCTTTATGTTTCAATTCTTGTCGTTTATTTCTTTGTGTCTCAATTCTTGTCGTTTATATCTTTGTGTCTCAATTCTTGTCGTTTATTTCCTTGTGTCTCAATTCTTGTCGTTTATTTCTTTGTGCCTCAATTCTTGTCTTTTTTTCCTTGTATCTCAATTATTGTCGTTTATTTCCTTGTGTCTCAATTCTTGTCGTTTATTTCCTTGTGTCTCAATTCTTGTCGTTTATTTCCTTGTGTCTCAATTCTTGCCGTTTATTTCCTTGTGTCTCAATCTTGTCATGTATTTCCTTGTGTCTCAATTCTTGTCGTTTATTTCTTTGTGTCTCAATTCTTGTCGTTTATTTCTTTGTGTCGCAATTCTTGTCGTTTGTTTCCTTTGTGTCTCAATTCTTGTCGTTTATTTCCTTGTGTATCAATTCTTGATCGCTTATTTCCTTGTGTCTCAATTCTTGCCGTTTATTTCCTTGTGTCTCAATTCTTGTCGTTTATTTCCTTGTGTCTCAATTCTTGTTTCCTGGATTATCCGTTCTTCTTTTTTTCATAAAAATTAAATTATTGGAGGAAGGGAACAAGGTGAAAAGAGTACCTTAAACTAAGAGACATGAGGTGGATAGGGTAGGGTAGCGACTTATAGCTGATCAAGACCTCACTTCACCAATCCTGGTAATATTGTGAATCAAAGTAGATGAAGATCCGTGTAGTCTTTGCCAGTTACAGTACCTCAGGATGGACAAGCTCCTACTTATCCAGTAGAAATCAGGAAAGCCATTGCAATCACCACACCAACTCCCAGGCTCTAAGAGTTAACGGCGCTTTCGTATCAATTCAGTGTAATTCAATCGTCTCTATCATTATCACCATCTATCATGATTAGCATTATCATCATCACCACCAGAATCATCATCAACATCATCATAATAATAATCATCGTCACCATAATCATCATCACCGTCATGATCACCACCATCATCATCATCACCATAATCATCTTCATCACCATCGACATCACCATAGACACCACCATCATCATCATCACCATCGACATCACCATCATCATCATCACTATCGACATCACCATCGACACCACCATCATCATCATCACCATCGACATCACCATCGACACCATCATCATCATCATCACCACAATAATCTTTATCATTGTTATCATCGTCATCACCTTCACCACCATCATCATCACCAACACCATCATTATCATCTTCTAACTCTGAATTCCTTTATCTTTCAATGCTGTACCACTTCTTACAGTATTCCCCATCTGTCACATTGTCCAGGTCTCTACCGTAACCGGCACAACCTTTAGGGATGCCTTTTTATCTCATTATTGACCCCTCTTTCCTTATATACATTCTTCTTTCCATTACTGTTTGACAATGCAGCTGTCGTCTTGTATCTTTTAAAAATAATAACGTATCCTTCCTTCCACTATCTATCTATCTATCTATCTATCTATCTATCTATCTATCTATCTATCTATCTATCTATCTATCTATCTATCTATCTATCTATCTATCTATCTATCTATCTATCTATCTCTATCTATCTATCTATCTATCTATCTATCTATCTATCTATCTATCTATCTATCTATCTATCTATCTATCTATCTATCTATCTATCTATCTATCTATCTATCTATCGATCTATATCTATCTATCTATCTATCTATCTATCTATCTATCTATCTATCTATCTATCTATCTATCTATCTATCTATCTATCTATCTATCTATCTATCTATCTATCTATCTATCTATCTATCTATCTATCTATCTATCTATCTATCTATCTATCTATCATCCATCTATCCATCTATCCATCTATCTATCTATCTATCTATCTATCTATCTATCTATCTATCTATCTATCTATCTATCTATCTATCTATCTATCTATCTATCTATCTATCTATCTATCTATCTATCTATCTATCTATCTATCTATCTATCTATCTATCTATCTATCTATCTATCTATCTATCTATCTATCTATCTATCTATCTATCTATCTATCTATCTATCTATCTATCTATCTATCTATCTATCTATCTATCTATCTATCTATCTATCTATCTATCTATCTATCGTACGCCTGAAGTATTGTCTATATCTGCAATGTCGTTTCCTTGTTTAAATGTTACTGTCTTGTTTGTACTGTCTTTTCTTCCACTATTGAATCTTCAAAGACTCCCTCTCTTTCCTTTGCCACTAACAGTCTAAAAATGTCTTTACAATCATAAATACCGAGCAATTAAAAACGGCCAGAGATGAGAGAAACAAAAGCTCTTAAAGCGAAACAGCATTTTAATGGTTTCTGAGATCCCTAATAACAAAAGCTTTAAAGAAGCCACGTTCATTTTTCATAAATTAGCAAAAAAGATCAAGCCGACAATATTTTGGGAGCCGCGATAGCTCAGTGGTTAGTAAACTGGACTACAAAGGACAAGGGGTAGGGTTCGATCCCAACCGACGGCTTCCGGGTTCACCCAGCCTTAAATGGGTACCGGATTTTTTTCTGGGAAAGTAAAGCAGCACGGGCGTAATACCGACCACATTACCCCAAAAATGATGTGCTGAAGGTCTGTAAAATATAGGGTCACTAACACCATATTTCCCTATACGCCACTTGGCGTGACGGGGGTACTTTACTTTTTTTACGACAATATTTTATAGCCTGTTCATAAATTTAGAAACAATCTCGTCAATGACTCTATAAGGAAGTCCTAAATAAGGGCTCGATATAAACGCAAGACAACAAATAACGATACTGTCAAATGAAATTAAAATGTTATTTTAAAGATTCCAAAATGTTTCATTGATTACTTGATGTTATTTTACAATCAATTAATGAACATAAATCAGTCATACTTGTTTTCTAGAGTTTTAAAAATATGGGTTTATCTTCAGTAACAAATTAACGTTGTTTACACTTTCAATAACATTTGATGCACACGAGTTGACGATGAGAAATGCTTAATGGATGTTTAAGTGGGACATAATTATGACATAGGGTTTGAAGAATTATGTGTGACATTTTTTATACAGGGGATAAGAAACGTTATGTGTGACATAATTGTGACAGGAGATATGAAACGTTATGTGTGACATAATTGTGACAAAATTGTGACATAATAGTGACAGGGGGTTTTGAAAAGTTTTTATAAATGTGTGTGTCAGAATTGTATCAAGTGGTTTGAAATTATATGTGTGACAGAATTGTGACATGCGGTTTTAAGAGTTTTGTTTGACAGAACTGTGACATGGGGTTTATGGGGGTTTATGTGTTAGAATTGTGATAAGTGGGTATTTATATATATATATATATTTTGCGTTCGCCAGCTTTCACCTCTGACGAAGTCCCTAGGGTTTCGAAACGGGATTTTGCGTATTAATCCGTTTTAACCTTGCAACCGTATGCACAGGGGTCCCTCACCGCACAGGCAGATAACTCCGTCTTCGGAGGTACTAACTTTTTTTTTTTCAGTGGATGAATAATTGACGTTTCAAATCGGGCCTCGCTGCTGAGACCAGGGGTGGTTGCCGCAGAAAGAAATCAAAAATAAAAATCCTAATTGATATAGCTGTGATTTGAACTAACAACCTCTCTGTCTCGAGACCGGTGTCTTGCTTTGAGACCAACCAGTTTCCCCCTGACAAGTGGTTTAAAGAGTTTTGTGTGACAGGATTGTGACATGCGTCTGAAAAGCTTTGTGTGACAGAATTGTGACATGCGGTTTGAAAAGTTTTGTGTGACAGAATTTTGACATGGGTCTGAAAGACATATCTTATCAAAGTCAAGAGAAAAGCCTTAAGATCAGGTGGTTGACTGTACAGTGGCAACAGGCAACAGGTAGTGCCGGGTATGGTCTCCAGACCGTGATGACAGGGTAAGTATCTTAATTGTTGTGGTTTGGCCACGTATCTCGATCAACAGGCCTGGAAAAGACCATTCTCCAAGTAACTGTGAAGGAAGTAGAAGGAGGGGTAGATAGAGAAATAGATGGGACTTCAAAGAATGGACAGGCCTCAACCTCGTAGAATCCCAAATAATGAGTGAAGATAAGGATACATGGTGGACTAAGTCTGTCAGTTGTGCGCCCCAACGGGTAATTGATAGCAGAAGAAGGAGAAGAACGAGAAGAATAAAAAAAAGAAGAAAAATAGGAGAAGAAGAAGTATGTAGCGTGCAGAATAAAAGTAGTATGATAAAAGGGGATGATATATGAACTTGAAAATGTAGGTTTAATGTAAGGAATAACAAACAAGGATGGGGTAGGGATAGTCTTTAGCCTGCTTTGATAATAGGGAGTGTGAAGTGAGCTCTGCCAAGAAAGCTATTCGGTGTGTATTGTGACTACTGCTGCGAAGCTCTGTTTATAGAGTTTCCTGTTACTGTTCAGTAACCATCACATGTTAATCTTTACCTATTACACTTCTTTTATGAACCTTCACATTTTACTCTTCACCTATTACACTTATTTTATGAACCTTCACATTTTACTCTTTACCTGTTACACTTATATTATGAACCTCTACACTTTAGTCTTTACTTAATGCATTTGGTATATGAACATGCAGCTTTCCTCTCTTCACTTATTTCAGGTGATATATCAGCTTCCATTTGATTTTAATGGATACTTATTTCACCTGGTCAATCAGCTTTCAAGCACTCTTTACTTATACCTGTTTTATGAGCATTTCTCTGTACGCACTGATTGCGAAGCTATTAAATGAAGATTGCCGGTTGTATCATGTAGTTTTCCGTTCAGTGTGTAAAGTAGACGAGCGTGTAGCTGCTAACTGTTATTTATCCTTATGAATGTGTACATGTTTCTTGAAGTTAGAGCTTCTCTTTGCGTTTCTTTGTACTCCTTCTTGCAGTTTCCTCATATTCAAAATCCGGCTTGTTGCAGGAGCTACTGAGTTAAGTGCTCTGTGCACACCGTGAGCTGTGTGTCTCATCCGTTTTGATCATGTTTCGATATTCCAATTGTTTACGATGAATGATGATATCGTATGACAGGGAACAGTTGGCTGTGTTCACTTTCTGCGCGGTTTCGCCTTATGTCTTTTGGCGTGTGCTGAGACTGCTACGATGGGGTCTACAATTACCTTTCTCTGTTTGGAAGATGAGATATTAATTCGGATGATTACGCTGGCACGGGTGGTTGAGTAATTATGGATTTTAATTCGTTTGCAGTGATACCGGGGCCTTCCATAACTAAATAACTAAATAATCAAATCTTGCTTTTCTTTAATATAAAAAAAATAAGTAATAATGGACATATTTGCGTTTTTATGCTTTAAAAATATAAATCTTAAATAAAGGAAACAGAACTATGGTGCGAATGTTTTGTAGATTTAGAATTCTGACTTTTCACACAGAGTAGACTCACTTTTATAAGCACACCAGTATATTGAACTGCAACATTATTTATTTATTCTGTTTTTTGTCAGATATTATTTGCAACGAACAGAATCCAAGAAAGAGAGAAACGTACACACAACGTGAGATGACCTACCGAACACAAATTAATAGGGAAAATTGAAAACAAATTTGAAAAAATGGTATGGTAAAAGCTTTACGTGATTAGTAGACGACACAGATTTGAACGACGTTTCGGCCCAATAGGCCTTCAGCAGGAACAAACAAACAACACGCACACACAGATATGTAATTAGATAAAACTAGTCCTACATAGCTAACTAGTAACGAAACATCCGAAACAAAATAATCGAAATTGGTTAAAGAAAAGGAAGACTTCCCTGTGTCGTGGACCGTGGTCAGAACGGGAAAAGGGCGAGTCACACGGGTCTAGCTGTAATTATACCCTCTGGCCAGATGAAGGGTTCTAAAATACACGAGCGGGGGGGGGGGGGACGCTGTCTAGGTAAACTCGACTGCAAAGACACTGACAATGTCTAAAAGTATCTAAGGGCCCATAAATACACGTATACACACACACAGATGCGTGTATACATATATACACGTACAAACAACATGCATGTCTGTTGACTCCCCCCTCCCCACATATTAATAGGGAATCTGGCTCTTTGAGCGTTGTGAAGGAATCCAAATACAAACGGTCATGTTAAAAGATACATCGTCACAATGGGTTTGAAAGAACAATAATGCAAAGTATGCTTCCTTGACGACAAGACAGGGGCAGACCAAGACGAATGTGGTTTCAAGACATCAAAGAGACATTGAAGATGATAAAAGAAAAAAAGTGGAAGATCAGTCTAGCGACTGAGATTTCTTTAGACGGGCTGTGATGAGTGTAACGTTCTTTGTTAGATCAGACTAGAGATAGAGATTCTTTCAGACGGGATGTGATGAGTGTAACGTTCTTTGTTAGATCAGACTAGAGATAGAGATTCTTTCAGACGGGATGTGATGAGTGTAATGTTCTTTGTTAGATCACACTAGAGATAGAGATTCTTTCAGACGGGATGTGATGAGTGTAATGTTCTTTGTTAGATCAGACTAGAGATAGAGATTCTTTCAGACGGGATGTGATGAGTGTAATGTTCTTTGTTAGATCAGACTAGAGATAGAGATTCTTTCAGACGGGCTGTGATGAATGTAATGTTCTTTGTTAGATCAGACTAGAAATAGAGATTCTTTCAGACGGGCTGTGATGAGTGTAACGTTCTTTGGTAGAACAGACTAGAGATAGAGATTCTTTCAGACGGGCTATGATGAGTGTAACGTTCTTTGCTAGAACAGACTAGACATAGAGATTATTTCAGACGGGATGTGATGAGTTTAACGTTCTTTGGTAGAACAGACTAGAGACAGAGATTCTTTCAGACGGGCTGTGATGAGTGTAACGTTCTACAAACTACACGCAACTCGATGATTCCAGGAGCTTTGGAAAAGTAAAGACAGTGAGAAAGGGCAGAGCCCCTTTCGCCACCAAATAATATGGCCCAACTAGGAAGAAAAATATATCTTCATTTCTCTAAGACATTAGATATGCTATGGCACATTGCCGGTGTGGTGTGTGAGTTTATGGTTATGTGTGTTTATGTAGCGTCAGAATAGTGGTTAGGTGAACAGGTTTGTTAGCGACAGGATGCCATGTTGACCACGATTGGCCTCTCGCATGTCCACCCAGAAATAATTGGGCGCCGTACTATTTTACAGACAGTTTGTCGACAAGTATATGTGACAAACACCTCTAAATCTATTTGGATCGAACATCTCCTCTTGTGTTTAGTAGTTCTGTTCACTAACCAGTAAGTTACTGCGACACCCTATTCCACATATTGCGGCTGCTATATACAAAATAATACAAAGGAAGGGATTACCTGATGAAAGTAGAAGAGAAAGATATCAATAAACGTAACATGGTAGCAAGCAGCTGAACTAGTAGAGAGATGAATGCTGTATTTCGGCAAAACCCTTCGTCGGGTACAAAATAACAGGTAATAATACAAGGACAAACACGAAAAGTATGTACTGATCTGAAATAATTAATATATAGACAAACACGAAAAGTACGTACTGATCTGAAATCATTAATACATAGACAAACACGAAAAGTATGTACTGATATGAAATCATAAAATCAAGGGTAAAATATCTGACAGTTGAATGTAACGTCATAATAGGAATATTACAACATAACCAATGTAAAGGTAGTGGCTGTGTCCAGGAAATGGTCACTTATGCTATCACACACACACTTAGAGGAGGGAGAGAAAATAGAGAGAGCGAGAGAGAGGAGAGAAAGTTAGCAAATATATACATTTTTAACGTGCAGAAAACATGTTAAATAACATCATCAATATCAACAGTGAACAAAATTAACACATAACACACATTAATTTATGTTCATGTTTATATTTGTTTCTGTGAGTAGAAGTTACGAAATGCGTAACGACTGAGAACTACACGAGTATTTAGTGTTAGCAATACACATCAATGAAAACACAGGTTATCGAAATGTCACCTCCCCCAATAATGTAGACAAACGACCACAAGTCGGGATTAATATACACTCTCTTCTACACATCATTAAACAAGAAGCCTAATTTAACTATTCACATGTTACTGGCTATGAAAAATAAAAAATACTTAACAATAATAAAGCAGATAGAAATTAAATATCGATGATTGGTTGTGTATTAGCAAGACCAACACAGACGACACTCCGTGACACAACTTACCTCACTCCCTACAGATTGCGACGTCCTCAACTTGTGTGGACAGTATCACCGGATATAACTTCTGCCAGGAAATGTCAACAAATCGTTGAATCGGGCCAGGAAATGAATACAAAACAACACAGATTCACGTATGTCTCCACTTACTGCCCTTATTCCTTTAGATCCATCTCCACCTTTATATAACTAGAGCAACCCACTTGACTGCACGGTTATCAAGGTATTTATTGATATTCTTATCGTGTGACTCCAATGACATATCTGCACTGGTGTGATCTATAATATTTCGCACAGAACTAAACATCTACCACGCAGATCCTGTTCTATCGCATTGTCTGTCTCCAGAGGAAATTCTGCACTCTCAAACTAACCAACCGTCGACCAAACGAGCCAGCACCATCTGAAAGAAAAAAAATTAGAAGATGAGAGGAGAAAATGTTTTTAAAAGTGTAATTGTGTGCCAGCGTTTGGTAAGAGCTCTGGCTAGACCTGGAAGATTCGCCGTCCATGAGAGAAAAGAGAGCGATCGCTCGCTTGTGAGGGTCCCCGCCATAAATAGCATACGCCGCTAGCGAACTGCCAACAGTCCCCTCGTCCTCCTCTCGGTAATTGATAACTACAAGAATCTGATGTTTTCTCGCAGTTTGTGTCAAGGTTTAGAATGACTGATTATTTAGATGCTGCAGACCTGCATGACGATGACGATCCGTGGTACGTTCATTAAACGTGCAGTGAGCTTCCTTCACTCGATGGTAAAGCTTGTGTCGATATGGAAAGAAAAGAGAGTCAGAAAGAATCCTGTAACGCCCCAATGTGGTATTTAGCGGATATGTCATTTGATGCTAAAGCCCATACTTTTATTCCCATCGGCGTATATTTGGGCAATGATATCAGCACTACGCCAGGCATATCTTTCCTTCTCTGACAAAAAAAAAATGCCTGGTGCACATTTACGGCTGGGTGAACATAGAAGCCAATCTGTTCCCAAGTGAACTGGACCTCTTGTTTGCAGTACAACACATATACGCCCCAACCACATTTAGAAACTTAGAGAAAAGAAAAAACAATGTAAAACTCCTTCACGCCACGAGAGGTAAAGGAAATGTAGTTTTATCGTTCATATATTCACAATAAAATCTATATTTGTAGCCATACCGAAGAAGTCAGGCACCACTGATTGTGAAGACCGTCAACTATTAGTCTCATGAGCCATATGACTAAAATATTACTAAGAATCATCATGAGACGTATAAGGAACAAAATAAAACCAGAAACAAGTGAGGAACAATGTGGATTTGTAGAAGGAAAAGGCACCAATAATGCAATATACATCTTAAGAACATTGATAGAAATATCTATAGAGGTAAAGAAAGATCTATATATGTGCTTTATAGACAACACGAAAGCATTTGACAAAGTAAAGCATGTGGAAATAATAAATATGCTGGAGAAATTAAATATTGATGGCAAGGATCTGCGAATCATAAAAAAAAACCTGTACTGACAACAAACAGCAGCTATACGAATTAACAACCAAACAGGACAATTTCAATATATAAAACAAGGCGTCAGACAAGGTTGTGTTCTATCGCCGGATTTGTTTTCACTTACAGCGAACATATTATGAGATCAATAGTAGACAAAAAAAAGTAATTGAAGTCAACGGTCACAACATAAATAATTTACGATATGCGGATGACACGGTCTTAGTAGCAGAGACAGAGAATGAGCTACAAGAAATGATAGATATAATAGTAAAAGAAAGCAACAAGAAAGGTCTCTGTCTGAATAGTAAGAAAACAGAAGTAATGGTTATATTGAAGAAACAATCATTAACATCATGCAGCATAAAAATAAACAAGACAAATCTGAAACAAGTGCAACGTTTGAAATACTTGGGCACAGTGATCTGAAAGATGCAACACAGAAATAAAAAGCAGAATAGCTCAGGCCAAAAGAGCATTACAGCAAATGAAAAATATCTTATGCAACAAATCTATGTCAATAGAAATGAGAAAGGCAGTTCATCGATGCTATATAGAACCAATTCTGACCTATGGAAGCGAATCATGGACAATAGACAAACAAATGAAAAGACGATTAGAGGCCACAGAGATGGGATTTCTCAGAAGAATGTTGAAAGTTCCCTGGACAGCTAAAAAGACCAATGAGAAAGTTCTCAAAGAGGTCAACACAAAAAGGGAGCTCTTAAAAAACATCAGAAAGAAACAATCAACATTTTTGGGGCACATCATGAGAAGAGGAAAGTTGGAATACTTGGTTACAACTGGCAAAATAAAAGGAAAGAGAGATCGCGGACGACAAAGAGAGAAAATACTGGATATCTTGATGTCATGGCATGGAAAACAGTCAACAACAGAACTGATATGATGCACTGTGCATAGAAGATTGTGGAAGGACATGATCGCCAACGCCAACCGGTATGATGATGATGATGATATTCACAATAAATGAATGTCAATATCTGAGAACAATGTTAACCTCAGATGGTAGATGTACAAAAGAGGTGAGATGCACAATAGCTCAGGCAAAAGCAGCTTTCCAAAAAACGAGGAAGATACTATGCAATCCATTTTTGACAATATAAACAAGAAAAAGAGTTCTTAAATGTTATGTAGAGCCAGTCTTAACACATCATTGTGAATAATGGACAATAGGATAACAGATAAGAAAATCAATGGTGGCTGTAGAAATGTGGTTTTACAGAAGAATGTTGAGAATACCATGGACAGCTAAGAAGAGTAATGAAAACGTTCTGAAAGAGGCCAAGCAAAAAAAAAAGAGCTAATAACCAATATTAAGAAGAAACAATCATCATTTCTTGGTCGTGTTAGAAGGGAACAGCTGGCATATACTGCAACAACTGGAAAAATTAAGGGTCTAAGAGATAGTGGGAAGCAAATAAAAAAAGATACCAGACAGCTTAAAAGAATGGCTTTGCAGAAGGTCAACAACAGAAATGATAAATAACTGTCGAGATCGAAAGTTGTGGAGAGACATAATCACCTACGCCAGCAGGCATGGTACTTGATTATAATGATGGAGATGATGATGATGATGATGATGATGATGATGATGATGATATTCACAATAATCGGCACATTGTGTAATGTAGTTAGCAATACGACGCCACCGTCCACCTTTCTAAATAAAATACACCACCGATTTCTGACTCGATGAAACGATCAGCTGTGGCTATCAGACTCGCATAGTTGCTATATTCTCACAACATATCCAATTAAAACGTTCGGCAAACTCTCAACCCCAAGATGGAATAGAACAGAGACAAATAAAAGCTATAGACAAGATGCATATTTTCCAAAAATTTTTGTTAAAGGCAAACCTGAATATGAATAAATGGCGAGATTTGATAAAATATCTTTAAAAGAATTGAAAACTGCTAGAACAAAAATTCAGATAAGAGAAGGAGTATCTTGGTCTTCGCCCTATGGGCCGGCAACGGCTCGAAAGGTCAATAGAATAGAATATAAACCTGAATAGCAAATCAAACATCCCACAAATTGGACAAACTCTACATTCATCCCACTCCCCCACATCCCCTCCCCAACTCTTCCCACGAACCAGGAAGTGTTTTTTGTTTATCTTCTTTGTGTGCCTCCTACTTTGGCGAGACACGATCCTTTCAACCGCAGCCTAGTTATTCTGGTGGTTATTTTAGTACTGCATTAAACAAAACTGTCATTATTGATAATTATAGTTACAGATGCATTTGTATTGGTTACGCAAATCCGTGTACTGTGATTTATTGGCCTCAATAGTTACAGTCTTTCAGACATGGGTTTGTCACTATTTTATTCAACATATAATGAATAAATGTGTGTAGAGCAAAAAAAAAAAAAAAATGAGGAAGATACTGTGCAATCCATTTTTGACAATAGAAATGACATTTATGAAAAAAGTCATATCCACAATTCGGCTCAATATCCACAATTCGGCTCAATACCCACAGTTAAACGCTTATCTTGCTGCAAAACTTTACAGATGGTAGAACGGTTCTTCGACATTCTGAATGCAAGAAATCCACTGATATATACCAGGACATTCCCTGTCCTATCTAGTACAATAAGCTCACAATCTTCTATATTTAGTAGGAACCAAGAATGTATGAATGCAGTGTGACGTACTTGTTGTTGCATCTTCAAGATCAGTGTCAAATTCAGTGCTGAATATTGTAGACATATCAGAAAGAGCGACATCACCACAACATGATGAGTACATGTATAAGACAGAATACAATTTAAATCTTTTCTCTATTTCTAAAATCTGTTGTGACTGAAACAAGTTAGTTGGCTTCTGTATCCACCAAATCTTGCCTAAAGATTACTCGTCTGCAGCTTTCCTATCGGAACATATTCAATGCTTAAAGTATTGAGAACATTGAACGCTTTAGTAGTCAGTTGTCCCACGTATTACACTGATGAAGTTGGCAGTGTAATTCTGTTCCATTAGTTGTAGAGCTGCCACATTAGTTGTAGAGCTGTCGCATTAGTTGTAGAGCTGTCACATTAGTTGTAGAGCTACCACATTAGTTGTAGAGCTGTCACATTAGTTGTAGAGCTGTTACTTTAGTTGCAGAGCTGTCACATTAGTTGTAGAGCTGTCACACTTTAGTTGTAGAGCTGTTACATTAGTTGTAGAGCTGTCACATTAGTTGTAGAGCTGCCACATTAGTCGTAGAGCTGTTACATTAGTTGTAGAGCTGTCACATTAGTTGCAGAGCTGCCACATTAGTTGTAGAACTGTCACTTTAGTTGCAGAGCTGTCACATTAGTTGTAGAGCTGTCACAATAGTTGTAGAGCTGTCACATTAGTTGTAGAGCTGTGACATTAGTATTAGAGCTGTCACATTTGTTGTAGAGCTGTCAGATTATAACTTTTCAAAACACTTAGAGCCAGTGCCACTTTTGCTTTTCCTAACTAGATGGCTAGAGTGACTTATAAGTTAAAGCTGATGCCAGATTTTGCAATATCCTGCTGCCCTTGATGGCCCTGCTGTAGGCCTATTGAGCTGAAACGTCGTTCAAATTTGTGTCGTCTATTAATCACGTAAAGCTTTTACCATACCATTTTTTCTATGTTTTTTTTAAAATTCTCCTTGCTCTTAATGGTACAAGAATTTCAGGCTAGACAAAGGGGCTTCCATGACAGTTCCACCAGACTTTACTGGGTATAATGGATAATGTCATTGTCTGGTATGCAACCGTTAAGTTTGACCAGCTGTGCCAAATAAACTTCAATGAATGTATAGAGTTGTGAAGTGGGAATATGAAGCTCTGTGCCTGCTAGGAAATATGAAGCTCTGTGCCTGCTAGCTTGGACAATATTATCATGGACTTTTGTGAGGTAGTCATCAACAGTAACATTTTGTTCAATATTTTTGTTGGACAACTGCTCAACAAATTTACTAGCTGGACCATCTCTCCCATTATTTACACAACCAGTGGAAAGACTTTGCTTTAATTAAACCAGTCTTAAGATGAATGCTGAATGAGAGATCTTGAACAATTTAACAATGAGTTCTATAGTTGGTAATCTGTTACGCTTAACATTTAATGTATAAAGTAAATAAGATATAAGTATTTAAAAAAGTAAAGTGCCCCCGTCACGCCAAGTGGCCTATAGGGAATATGGTGTTAGTGACCATAAATTTTACAGACCTTCAGCACATGATTTTTGGGGTAATGTGTCCGGTATTACGCCCGTGCCGTTTTACTTTCCCAGAAAAAATATCCGGTACCCATTTAAGGCTGGGTGAACTTGAAGCCGTCGGTTGGGATCGAACCCTACCTCTTGTCCTTTGTAGTCCAGTTCACTAACTACTGAGCTATAGCGGCTCCCAAATAAGATATAAAGTAGAATATATTCATTGTTCACTCTAATTGTGCATTCTAAACCATCTCCTTCAGCGAATTTGTCGAAACTAATCACGCCTTTCAGGGAGCCGCGATAGTTCAGTGGTTAGTGAACTGGACTGCACAGGACAAGAGGTAGGGTTCGATCCCAGCCGACGGCTTCCGGGTTCACCCAGCCTTAAATGGGTACCGGATTTTTTTGGGAAAGTAAAGCGGCACGGGCGTAATACCGACTACATTACCCCAAAAATCATGTGCCGAACGTCTGTAAAATTTATGGTCACTAACACCATATTC